>JAQBSW010000166.1:0-264109 GCA_029291075.1 Eudiplozoon nipponicum | reverse complement strand
TACCGCAGTACAAATCTGAAAAACATTCAAGTTGGGTCGGAGATGCCCAAATGATATTTAGTGCTTATAATATTGTAAATCCTATGGAGAAATTTGTTGCAGCATGGATGGCATTGCCTGAAAATTTCCGAAATGCCTTGGAAAATTTCAGAGACAGAACTGTGGAAGAAAAGCCGTACAATGCATTTGAGTTATTAATGGCTGAAATTCAACAGAGATATCAGCCTGGAAGATCAGCGCAAATGTGCGAATTATTACGCTTAGAAAAATGGGGCGTCAACTACCGTCCGAATTTTACGAACGCCTTTGCACAAAAGCTTCCAGGTTGAATATATCTAGAGATGTAGTCAACTCCATTTTTACAGCTGAGCTACCAATTGGGCTTAGAACAACATTGGAAGTATTTGACACAATGAGCATAGATTGGCCAACAAAACTCAAATGGTTAGACGGCGTGTATAAACAGCAAGAACCACAAGTACATGCTGTAATAGCAGATTCTGTCACGATGCAGCCAGTCAGGGCAGATACCGAAAACAACCTGACTATACAAGAAACCTTGCGTTTCTTATGTAGAGAAGTTGCTAGCTTGCGTAGTGATATTGCACAACTTCAGAGTCAGGATAAGTATAATAGACGTCGAGGGAGTCACTCGCGTCAACGCTTCGAAGGGCCACGCGGATGGTGTAAGGCACATTGCGAATACGGACGCAGTGCGAAGTGCCAAGGTGAGAATTGTATTTACCCGCGATTAGGTGGACCCAGATGGAAAGGAAGCACAAAACCGGTTGAGAGAAATCCATCACCGGGAAAAGGACAAAACCCCCGCTAGTAGGAGCCGTAAGGGGGTTCCATTGCAAAGGCTCCCAGATATGCCTTTAAAAGGCATACTCAAAGCAAAAGAGGCGACTAGACAAATAGCACCGAGATAGAAGGCAAGAGAGTCCGATTCTCACTAAGCGGGGATCTGGAAAACATTGCCGGATTGTCCAGCAACAAGTTCATTATTAAGGATGAATTATCTGGATTAGAATTTCTCATCGATACGGGTGCTGAGGTAAGCATAGTTAGGTCAGACGTGGTGGAAGCAGATTGCCCCACATTTGATTATCAACTATGGGCCGCTAACGGTAGTCCGATAGGAGTAAAAGGGATGAAAGAAATGTCGGTAACGTTAGGCCAGAAATCTTCCTTTAGATGGAATTTTCTAGTAGCCGATGTCAAGGACCATATCATTGGCATGGATTTCTTGACACACTTCAAGCTGACATTAGACCCCAAAGCTAGGACTATCGCAGAAGGCGTAGGGATATCAACACCTACTGAGTCTAACACATCGGCAGTTAGAACAGTTCTTTTACACCGTCCAACAGTCGCACATGACTTTGCCGATATAATTGAGAAGCACCTAGCAGTGTTTCAAACTTTCATTGCCAAAAGGATAGGATTGAAGACAGGAGTAGAACAACAAATAGAATTGGTGGCTCCGTTGCCTTGTTTATCAAAGGCTCAACCTTTTGCATAACACAAGCAACAGGTTGCTTTGTCCGAATTTCATCAATTGCGCAAAGAGGGCATTTGTAGAAGGTCAAATTCCAATTTTGCTTCCCCAAAAGTTGTAGTTTCCAAACCTGAACCGGGTCAATGAAGGGTTTGTGGAAATTATCGTCTATTAAACTCAATGACGAAAGGTGATTCTTGTCCTCTCTCTAACTAGAGTATCTTACTCCGAGATATAAAGGGATATGAGGTTTATTAAACTTTAGATCTCCAGAAAGCGTACTATCAGATACCAATGGAGGAAATTTCGATACCACTCACCGCAGTCAGATTTCGAGGAGCGGGATCGCACGGATTTCTTCGAATGCTTTCTGGTTTGAAAAATGCTAGTCAGACACTCCAGCGTTTGGCTGAAGAAATCTTTCAGAATTGTCCATTTGCGAGGGTATATATAGACGACATAATAATTTTTAATCACTCACGAGATGAACATCGTAAGCATTTGGAAATGGATTTGACCAGGCTGGAACAATATGCATTAGTGGTCAAACATAATAAGAGTAACATCGGCTGCTCTTCAGTTAAATATCTTGGTCATATTCTTTCCAAAGATGGAATTAAACCTTTGGAAGATAAAATCCAAGCTATTAAGGACGTAATGGAACCCCGAACCGTGCACCTGTTTCGAAGGTTCTTGGGCATGATAAGCTATTACTGTCGCTTTATTCCAGGTCTAGCCGGAATTCTTGGATCGTTAACAAGCCATCTCACTCGTGAAAAGAGCACGATCAAAAAGTCTTGGCCTATAAACTTGAGTCAAGAAGACCGAGAAAATTTCCAAAAGGCCAAGGATATTTTAAGTGACGTAACCACATTAGCACCTGTAGATTGGGAAAAACCTTTCGAAATAATCACAGATGCCTCAGATGTTGCATTAGGGGCAGTGCTACAGCAAAGAGATCAGGACGTAGTAAGACCGATTGGGTTTTATAGCCGTAAGCTTAATGATCGAGAAAAACGTTATGATACGTTTGGTAAAGAGCTTCTAGCAGTGTATGCCGCAGTGCTACACTTCGAGCATTACTTAGACGGGCACAAGCCATTGATCAGCATACTTGGTAAAACAGCTAGGCTTAATTACTCTCGTAGAGTAAATTCCCAAATAACACGGTTATCAGAGTTCGATTTCACTGTGTCTCATATTGCTGGTAAAGAGAATGTGGTAGCAGATGCACTTAGCCGACCGAATGAAGCTGATGTCGAGCTGATATTTCAAGGTCCATTGAAAAGTTTAGATGAATCAATGCACGATTTTGTTAGTCAAATCGAGGAAGCACAAGGATCGGATCCCTTTACATTAGTATTGTCCAAAAGACCAGGATATGTTCATAAGCTCATAAGTGGCAAGTGGTTGTTATGCGAAACATCTAGAAGTCAACCACGACCATATGTGCTATTGGAGTTACGGACCAAGATTATCCAAGTGTTACATGACATGGGTCATCCATCCATTAAAGCCACCATTCGATTAATCAACGGCAGATATGTATGGCCGCACATGTCTAAAGACATACGGGTATGGGTAAGAGCCTGTGCCAAGTGTCAAACGTGTAAGTTGTAGAGACATACCAGAACTGAGATAAAGAACATTGGAATACCAATCGGACGGTTCAGACACGTACACATAGACATTGTCGAGATGCCTGAAGTAAATGGAATCAAATACTTGCTGACAATGGTAGATAGATTTAGTCGTCAATTTGAAGTGGCGATTTTAAAAGACATGACAGCGCAAGAAGTCTTGTTCGCGTTTCTACATAATTGGATATCGCGTTATGGTGTTCCGGAAAAGGTCACTAGTGATCGTGGTAGTCAATTTATGTCAGAGCTTTTCGTAAGATACCTCAACATCATGGGAACCACTATAATACATACTAGCGCGTATAACCCACGAGCGAATGGGATGGTAGAAAGGCTACATCGTGAACTGAAAGCTGCATTAAAGTGTACTAGTGGAACAAGCTGGATACACGATCTTCCTATAGTACTACTCGCCATGCGCAACAGATATAGGGCACAATTAGGAACTTCTATAGCAGAATTGGTTTATGGAGAACCATTAAGGTTGCCTGAAGATCTTCAAATAGAAATTCCAAGTAGTCTTGATTGGGCTTCTAGTTATGTAGATTGGTTTGTAGGAGCACTTAGAGACAAGATGTATCGTTTGGCCCCAACCAAGACTAGAAAAGCTAAAACCAAATGCTATGTGTCCTCTGATTTAAAATCGGCTTCGCATGTGTATATAACTAATGAGAATAGGAAGAACTGCCTGACACCATTTTATAAAGGACCATACAAGGTCAAGAGGATGACTGACAAGAATGTCATCATAGAAATAAATGGCATTGAGGATTGTGTTACGTTGGATCGCTGTATTCCCCAGTTTATCTGGATTGACGGTATGACTGAATTAACAGATGTGTTGAATGACCGTTCCATGGGCGAATCTGATGTGTGCAATCCCATCATGCAGGCACATAATGAAATGCAGAACTCTGAAGAATCGTTGTCTAATATAGCAAAATCTTATTCTACTGAATCACAGCATGAAAACTATTTGTCGATACCAGATGATTTTGAAGAACCAGCGAATGTTGTACCGGGCGAGATGACGACGTCAGGGGCGCCAGTATGCACAACTCGTTCTGGAAGAATACACCGTCAGCCGAAGAATTATGATTACGTCTATTATTAGCCGTTCCTTTTTTTGAGAAGGTGGAGTATGTAGAGGGTGTTAAATCCTCCGCCTTATGTAAAATAACATTGACTGATAAATTTAAACCACCATAGCTGATTGTGACAAACTTTATTTAAAAAGAATTTTTTCTTTTTATTTTCCAGAACATTCTTTGTTTAAATACTTGATTTTAAAATTGTGCGCTATTTCAGTTTTTGAGTATCTCGCTCCTTGACTGGTATTGTAATTTTGGTCTGCTGCATTTTAACATTTTTTCCATATTAAACGATTATTTCATCCTCAAATATATTGCTCCATCAATTGCCTTTTTGTTCTAATATAAAACAGAAAGGAACAGGAGCCTAGGAACAGGTATAATTGTTTGTATCTTTGGTTCAAGTATTCCATCTCTCTAGATAAATTACGGTGCGGAACAGCTTCCGACTTTCACTTTACGATTGCCTAACTGTAAGTATCGATTTAATTGTTATCTCGTTTATTCATGGATACCGATATTAAATTTGAGGACACAAGTAGGTTAGTGCAGGACATAGCGGACTTGAACTTAGGTAACGATAATAACCATATAAGCCTATCAGACTCTACTCTGAATTTTAGGACTTCCAGCGATCGGGCATCTATGGGGCTTTCAGACTCGAATAGGTTAGGGGCCTCAACAAAATAATATTAGAATTTGCACATTGTATAAAAGATATCAAATTACATAAATATGTCTATTTAGTATCATATAGATAAGTAAATCTTATTTATTTTGACAACATCTGAAAATCCACCACTAATATTACTGCATACCTTATATAATTTTTGATACCCTTATTATGATAAAGGAAAAAACGGACTTTTTAATTAATTGCGTTTGTACAATAATTGATTATATCAATAATTATAGATTCATCATCGAAGTTCATAGACCTGATAATTGGAAAAATTGATATATAATTCGAATGTAGCATTATGCAAAAATGCGAACCATGACTAGCAATTGATTATTTGGAATGTTGTCTTGTACGATAATATAATGCATAGCATTTCAAATTATTATACAGAATGCATAAATAAAATTTTCAAGAAAGTAAGCTGCTGATCTCAATTATCTTTGGCTTTTATTCAACAACGAGAATGTATTATCATAATCAAAATTAAGAAGATCAGTATGATTGTAATTTTTTTTCTACTTCAGTATATAGAAATTTATAATACGCCTTAGATGAAGGCGTTAAAAGACTACTGATTACATGCCTATTTAGCATGTTAGTTTCTCGATGTTCGTTGTCTCAAAACAATTTGACATCTTGAGTTTGTTTGGGTAGGTTGACGCATATTTATCTGGTGACTACAATATGATAACTGCATTTCGTTTCATAATAACAGTTTAAAAATTAAATTGTATGTTGTACAGATTGCTTTAGTGTGTTTTATATTAATACCAAGGATAAGATATTGTTTTATCATCGGTGAACTCTGTTTTCGTAATAATAATTAGGAAGATAATTCCTCCGACATACATAAATTGATCTTTTTAGAACTTAAGTTTGATTTTGTATCTTTCTCTGCAATAGAAAATTCTGAAGCTCCGTTGCCGAATAAGTTTAAATCAGCCTTAATTTTTTTGTTGCTGCGGATTCAAAATATTTGCTAAATCTCGACAGAAAAAGAAAAAATAATGCAAATGTTTGTTCTAAAATGTTATTTGATATAGATCTTTCTGTTGATTTATTACAAATTGTGATTGTGGCGTTTGTGTGAGATTGTCAAGTTAAATATATTAGGTCTTCATATAAAACACATTTGATTAAATCTCGATATGTCAGCCTCGAATTTTGTGTTATAAGAAGTCTTGAATGTAGTGAAAATGATGTACCAAAATGTAGCCAGACAATCCAGTTAAGATAGTATCTCATTTTCAGTGGTTAGTACGAATGCTGTGGAAGCCATCGGTGTGAGTGGACGAATCAGCAATAAAACACCATGAAGACGAACTCAACACGTACACGTAAAGAAGGTCCAATCGAATCTTTGCAAAACTGATTGTGCAAATCTACTTCCAAGAAAGAAAATCGAGGATACGTTAATGTTGAAAGCTATCTGGATATCGGTTGCATGTTCCGTTGGGTTATTGGTGGTTTTATGATATGACGTCAAATACCCACTAAAAAGTGCTACAAAGTTGTTAGCCATAGAAGTTAGTCATAAGGTGTGAAGCAATAGGAAGAAATGTGATAGGTTATGAGAGTCGCAGTGTGAAAATTTCAAATAGGATTGCATTTGAATTTGCTAGGTTTAAGTTGTAACCTGGGTAGGCTGAATCGCAGTTAATGTGAGTTCGATAAGAGCAAAGGAGCAAGTATGTGCTCAACGTTGGGGTGCCTGATATAATTTAGTGAACGGATACTGCGTAACTGATGAATTTGCGGTATGCATAATAATTGCCTATACTATGATATGACACCGGTGACTACTTAGTGTTTCTACACAAAGCATTAGCTCTAAGGAAGTGTCCATATTAGGATAAATAAGTGTGTGCTAAGGAGTGAGCAATACGGTGTAACAGCATTGGCTAAAACAAAATACGAAAATCAAATTTCATAAGCAAATGTGTACTCGAACATTGTCACAGAAATGACATAATAGAAAAGAACTACCCAGAAAAACTACACATTTGTGAAAAATGAACTGCTGGTTATACCACATGAGAAAATTAATCATTAAAATAAATAATGAAACATGTTGATCTACTGAGATCACGTCACGTTAAATATGGCCCAAATTGTACGCAAAACGTTAACATTTCATATGTAAAATAACGAAGAGTTAATGAACAAATTATTTTATCAGTTACAGGTTTTGCAAAGCAATTTATTACTAGGTTGATATTGTGTGCATGTAGAGCCTGAAATTCATTTAAATGGTTGGATATCCCTAGGATGAGAGGGTTTGATAAATATTTCAACCTAGCCATACTTACCATGATAATGAAATATTTAGGCGGTCTGTACAAAATCTGATATGGACCGCAATACCTGGGATGCAAAAGCGCAACAACAGCGTCGTTACGAACAAGAACTTTCTTGCAGCTTTAGAGCTGCGGATGAGGAGCATGTCTCGGCTGCTGTGAAGTTATTTTACTGAAATAAATTTAGAGTTAAGGTTTGACTTCTGGGTAATTCCTTGTGGGTATTTAATTTGGGAGCTGACCAGAGAGGTATAAGTCCATGCCATACAAGAGTTGAAACGCAGACGTTCTAATAGATTTGCACATTACAAGTAAGACTAAAGGTAACACATCGACCCAGTTGCTATTAATTCACGAAAATGCAGAAGCAGATTTGAGTACCCTATGCATTCTTTCTACAATACCGCTAGATTTATCATGTTGGATAGTCGTCTGTAGCAAAATGCATCACATGAACCGCAAGTTAGCTTTCGAACGATCGGATGAGAAGCAAGTACATCCATCAACAATGAACTCGTTGGAAACAACATAATGTTCTATCCATGCAGAGATAAAACCTATAGTGGCTTCATTTGCATAAATGGCGTCAAGATGTTAAGCCGCAGACCATAGTGTGAATCTATCAATCATAGATAGTATTTGGCTAAAATCTTGAAACTGAATCATATAAATTATGTCTATGGGGACGATGGTTAGGCGTGACGGTGTTGGAAAATGTTCCAAATTAGAATGGGTATGCCGGGTGACTTTGTTCTTTTAACATATAACACACACGGAGACCCATCGCTTAACTTTCTGCTTGAGTACATGATCCTTGAAACGATCTGTAATACGGTTGACAATCCCCTTACTTCATGGGTGGGAAATACAGTGAAAAGTGTTGAAACCTTTTCCTTGGAGGCTGGAAGGCAGAACTGGCTTCTGACATTGCTTACCTGTGAAATAGACTATGGATTAAACTTCCCAGAGTCGGCATGCAAACTTGGTGGGATGTCGAGCTACTGAACATTGAATATAAGTGTCACTGCGCTGTTGCGATCGTAGGAGGGACAGTGTTATTGCAGGTACACTGAAAGTCACGGAATAAGCTGGGAATGGCGAAGACGACTGTGGTTATGGCTAGACGTCTAGCCTGGAAAGTGGGTCTGCAATAATGTTTTGCTCGCCGTATTCATGAAAAATGTCGAATTGATATTTGCTCAGACGTGACTGCTGTCTTTCTATTCTGGCAGAGTACATTGCGACGAGTGAAACTGCATTTCGCAATATCCTAACTGATAGTGCATGATATGTAAAAACAACAAATCTGCTGTTGCCTATGATGCTATTGAAGGGCGCACTGCGTCAAGGATGGCGAGGAGTTCTCGACAGAAATCGTCGGATATTGTTTCTACTGGTTGTAGAGCTCACGAGTAAAATCTAATAGGTTTCTGAACTTCAAAGATCTCTTTTTCGAGGGAAGCCCCAATAGGTAATTCAGAAGCATTATTTGTGAGTAGAAAAATTTTCTAGAGGAATTAGTGTGTTAGTATAGCGTTAAATGCTAACATAATTGTGGTAATACGGAGTAATTTCTCATTTTCAGCTGATCAAGTAATAGTGGCGATTCTGATATTTCATACATAATATATAAATTTGTTTGATATGCCGGGAAGGAATTTGCGTTAGTAGTAGAGAACATACAATATTTTCTGTAAGCCATTCAAAGTCTTGGGTTACGCAATATTCTTGATTGTATTGGCCTTAGTCGACAAATGTTGTACACATTGAAGTGTAATATCGGGCCCTAGTAAATATACATATGTTGTTGAAAATTGCATCTTTTCACTATTGATCTTGAGTACGTGCCCTGATAAGTGTGAAAGGGTATTTATTTGATGTTTGGCATGAGAATCTATGTCATCAAGATATGATATACAGTAATCTGCGGCATCGTGTGGTATGTTGTTTTTGAACTTCTGAAATGCCTGAGTGTCACACTTGAGACCAAAAGTTATATAAAATTATTCAAAAGTCCGAAAGGAGGGATGACTGCAGTTTTTAAAATATCTTTTGGTGCCAAAGGAATGTGATGGGAGGCCTGCCTGAGGTCAATCGCTATAACGTAATTTCTAACCATGAGTTATTCTAGCAATGTGTTCATATTGGAAATAAAGTATGTGTCGTATTCGATCACAGAATTGGGCTTGTGATAATCTCCACATGCTCTGTATGGATTCAATTGATTTAGAAGACAAGTGTAATGGTGATGGCCATGAAATATTTGATGATCTGATGATGAGAAAACTCACATCGAGAACCAATGCTAAGTGAGCGATGCCGACAAACGTAAATGGGAATGGGCTCACCTTCAACTGTTGCGAGTAAAACAAGTACAGGTATTTTGGTCATGGATTCACCTCTGATGATGCAGAAATTCATTTGCTTGCTTTACCAAGTCATATAGGCAAATAGGCTGATAACTGCGTATGCTATTAACGGTTATACTGTTTTCGGATGAAATGAATCGGCATAAACTGCAGGAATAGGCGATTGAAACGTGATCTCTTTTGTGCAAACAGAATGGAAACTGTTCCCTTGTTGTTGTTTGTGGTCAGCAAAAAGAAGGAAACTGACATCCGTTTGGTAAGTTCTTCGAACGGTGCAGGTAATTTTAACAATTATAGATATAAATTTGATGATAAAAGTATCAATCTTTTGAAGAATGCCATCTGAATGATCGAGGGGAACTCGATTGTCATTTTTACTGATTAAGACTGTGTTGATCTGTGGTTTTATTACTATTTGCGGTGTGTATAATGTATCTTTTAAAGATTTTAGTCAAATCTGAATTAGATCTCTCTAAAAACGATAGTCTAACGTCATTATATGTAAGACTGGCGGATGGACACTGAATTAAATTAGATTTCAGGATATTTATATTTGAAAGTAACCTACACGATATTAAATTGAGTACAGTGAAAACACCTAAAGGGACATAAATTTTAAAAAATTTAAAACCTAATTTCATGGTAAATTTTTAATGCTAAAAACAAAGAAATTACCATAATCTATTTCCACAGTTGAAATTGACTGTTTATAACATTTTGCCACTGGTAAATTCGGCAAATTTTGTTACAAATTGAATTTTATAGAAAAAGCAGGATGATCCAGTGCTAAAAGTTTGATAATTTTAGATGCTGACGTCAGTTGTTTAATGTACACCAAAAGATTCGTCCAAAAAATTTGTAGTTCAAAATTTTCATAATAATTTGTATTATCAGTTGGGTCAGTAGGTTACAACAGTAGCTCTGCTCTCCTATTTTGGTGTGGTAGTCAGTGTTACGCCCCTGACTAGCAGTGCCTTGCGACGTTACAAAGAATACCAAAAGGTTTCGGAGAGAGCAGCGACCTTGTGTGGCTCTTACTAGGGCCATGGAATTATTCACTGGTAAATGCTATGAGCGGTTGTGTAATAGCAGCGTGTAGATGGCCAAAAGTCCTGCTAGGCACTAGCTCTTCGTTTTCTGTTCGTTGTCTAATGTTGCTCTAAGTGGGTCTACGTTAACAGGTAGAGTTGACGAAGCAGGCTGTGGCAGCTGCTTATCGAAGGCCTAGACTTATCTTGTTGAATACCTGCGGCAACACCAAGGGGGCTGGTACACGTAAAAATCCGATTAAGAGATGATCGATCACGTATGATTGAATGCGCAGCAACACGTGACTGAAGACTATAAGACAAGCAACACAGCGAGGTTAACCCAAGTAGAAAAGTCAGCTAATATAGTCAGTGCAGCAGAGAAGGCGACTGCAATCACACGTTGCCTACGGAGCAGAATGCGTTGAGTAGTATTATGAAGAGGTTCCAGTCTTATTAGCTGATGACAGCCCCATAGACCCCATGTCAGATTCAGTCTTAATGTGCCTATATGAATCTGACAAAATAATTTTCTCTTTCATAACTATCAAACTCATGCCTATGACTATCTGTACTAAACTATCAGTGTCTTCATATTTAAGATTAGCTTCTATGTTGATCACACATAAGTATTTAATAAATTAAGCAGGTAAAAGATAAAGGGCTCTGTCATCGTCATTATGCAAAGCCATACAAAACCAAAAGTGATTATTGTTTTACTGTCATATAACCATAAGAAGCGGAATATATATATATATATATATATATATATATATATATATATATATATATAACAACATAAATCATAATTTAGACATAAATCATCAGTTAGATTTAAAAGAAAGAGAAAGAGTACCCAGTTACTATGATTATATATACCAATATAACTCAGAGAAGTAAGGAAAGCCAAATATCTACACAACACTATTATGGCCATATCATCATTGGAGTAAGGCAAAATCAGCAAAACAGCTTACTTTGGGTTTCCACTGTATCACGTCATAAACAAACCAAACCTTGCTGCTAACTTAGCCTTACGAAGAAATAAAGTTACGAAGATGATTCCACAAGACATCTGCAACAAGATCGCCACTGAACTGGATTCGAGGCCATAACGCGAAGGCTTTCTAACCAAGAACTACGATGCGCACGTGGACACCATCCTGGCAGACGTGTCAGTCCTACACTACCCAATTTAGATTTGAGTGACTTGAAATGTTTCTGTCATGTCTAAATCTGCCCACTTTGTTTTTTTACGACAGTCTGGTTCTGGATGAGAGAACACAGCTATACTGCGCAATCGAATAGAAAGCATACGCAAAGCGTGAACGAGCCAACGAAGTTGATGGGGCCTTATTTGTTTTTTTAACGAGGAAAAATAGTTGGCAGATCCAAAAAACTTCTACGTATATCAACGTTGATTATTCGTTGTTGGTAAACAACATACGGTATACTTCTCAAACAACGACAGCCGAATGCCTGTAAGCGTCTAAAATCATCAGCTCCGAGAGATTAAGTTTCATTAGCGTATAGTAAAACTGCGTGTACAAATGCATTGTAAATACAACCTTTAAGACAGAGTGAAATATTTGCGTTTCTTCATAAATGGAGAAGACTCCAGAAAGCTACTTTAGCTTTCGTGATTCTAAACCTCACCGAATCAGACCTATATCTTAAGTTACTAATAAAGCTAAGAAGATATGTCTAGATCTTCATTCTTCAGTCGCAGAGTTAGAGTGGGTGTTGGGTGATATTGCAAAAGTATCCGACAATTAGAGGGTGCGAATTTCACATTAAGAGACGGAACTATTCAAGGTTGCCTAAGCAGCATTTTGATTTTCAAATAATAGTACGATATTGTATGCATAGTCAAGATCGACTAGTTTACCGTCCTAGAAAATTTCATTACCTGCATCCAGAATGTGTGGAAGAGTATTGTTCAAAGTAGCATCGATTAGAAAATTAAACAAAATGGGGAAGTGAACAGCCTTGACGAACACCACCGCTGGTTGAGAAACTCTGCGTTAATTCGTTGTAGACCTTAACGCGACCAGTTGTATTTGTGTAAAGAGCACGTATAATATTAACAAATTTTGTGGGTCAGCACTTTTTGATAAAATATGAAATAAAACATCGCTGTTCAAGAACTTGCCTTAACGAAATCCGGCCTGTTCTTCTCTAGTGCGTGATTGGCGTGAAACGCTAAGACGACGTGTGATAATCGAAGCAAATATTTTAAACACGACTGGAATCAAGCTTATTCCATAATGGTTATCGCACAAATTACGAATTCTTTTTTGAGAATGATGGTCGACTCATTCCAATCAAGTGGTACGGTTTCCTTATTCCATATACAATGAAAAAGTTTAGTCAACGCACCGGAAAATATATCGCCACAATCCTTAAATAATCCGAAATAAAATCATCAGGGCCCGCGGCATAGCGACGTTTAAGAGATAGGATTGCATCCCAAACTTCTAACTCTGATGGTTATTCGAACCTAACATTCCACACTATTGATACACGCATGCTTTCTAGAATCGCACCTCTGTATGAAGTTACCTCTTCTACTGCTGGTGTAGAGGCTCCCTACCATAGTAAATTTTGGATGCCAGGCCCGGAAAATCCATATATGCGGAATGATCATCTATCTTGGAACACTTAAGTTCCTCTGAACTATCTCTTAAGCTACAATCCTTAAGTCCGCTAGCCAACTGCTCTGTATCCTCAGTATTTAATAAACCAGACATGATATTATTAAATTATTTATAATTTATATATTATATTAATTAAGTAAGCTTACCCGGATACGCTGATGTCCACAAATTTACTGAACTGGAAAGAACAAGACCTTGAAACAAATATTCACTTAAATTACCCAAAGCAAACTTATGGTACTTTTCGCTGATAATTAAAAACACCAAAATGACGAGAAGATTTACAAATTTTATTCACAAAGTAATCGCAGATGAACCATGCAGTGTCCCGCTCATGCAATTCAGAAACTCAGATCAAAACTGTCTCATTTCTTTTCACAAGACAAGTCCAAAACTTCGACAATATGAACAAAAGAACTTTCAAAAAATTTTACAATATTTTTCAAAAATTACAATATTGTTTTACGAAACCAGCGATAACATCAAATGTCCAAAAATAAAAATTGATTTATTTTTATATGAGAGGTTAATTTCTGTCCGATAATTAATTTAACCTCTACATACTCCCTCATGTTTAAGATGATTAACCATACATGATGTAGTCTTCATTCTTCGGTTTCTTGATGACTCTTCCCGACCGAGTTTCAACAAGTAGTGCTGGTACTTCACCAGATTTCATATTCATATTGCATTGTTCTTGCTTCTCAGTTGTCTTGGTTTTAATCTTTACTTCTTTACCATATTTATTCGACACTTCATTTTTCTCACCAATTTCTGAGTCACATCTCGCCTCAACTTCTGGATACTTCGGTGAATACTGTTCCTCAGTCTCCTCCTCCGTCCAAATAAACTGTGGAATACAGCGATCCAGTGTTACACATTCTACAGTGCCATTTACTTCTATAAATGCATTTTTCTCAGTCATATGATTGACTTTATATGGCCCCTTATAGAATGGAGTCAGACAATTCTGTCTGTTTTCGTTAGTTATGTATACATGCGATGCCAGCTTTAAATCTGAAGATACATAGCATTTGGACTTTGGACTTCTAGTTTTGGTTGGAGCTAAACGACTCATTTTATCTCTCAATGCTCCAACAAACCAATCTACTGAACTAGAGGCCCAATCGAGACAACTTGGAGTTTCTATTAGAATATCTCCAGGTAACCTCAGTGGCTCTCCATAAACAAGTTCTGCTATGGATGTTCCTAACTGAACTCTGTATCTGTTTCGCATTGCCAACAAAACTACGGGCAAATCATGTATCCAACTGGATCCACCGGTGCAGCGTAATGCAGCCTTCAGCTCCCTGTGCAGTCTCTCAACCATCCCATTGGCTCTGGGATTATAAGCACATGTGTGTCTTACTTCTATCCCCATTGTATTCAATGATCTGATAAACAGTTCAGACATAAACTGACTACCACGATCAGTAGTTACCCTTACCGGTACACCATATCGCGACACCCAATTATGCAAGAACATAAGTAAGACCTCTTGAGCTGTCATGTCTTTCAGGATTGCTACCTCAAACTGACGACTGAACCGATCGACCATCGTGAGTAAATACTTTTGGCCGGAAATCTCAGGCATTTCTACTATATCAATATGAACATGCATGAATCGACCCGCTGGTATACCAATCGTTTTAATTTCAGTTTTGGTATGACGCCAAACTTTACAAGTTTGACACCGGGCACATGTCCTTACCCAGGCTCTTATGTCTTTCGACATCTTTGGCCATACATATCTATCAGTGACCATCCTGATAGTTGCCTTAATGGAAGGATGACTGAATTCATGTAGCTGCTGAATTACCTTATACCTTAATTCTAGCGGTACATAAGGTCTAGGTTGGCTCCTGGAGATTTCACATAATAACCACTTATCTCCAATCTTCCTGCGTGTATATACAGGATTCTTTTCCAACACAGCCACTAAAGGATCAGAACCTTGTGCTTCCATCAATTGCTGGACAAAATCATTAGAAGATACAATAGAGCATACAAGTGACTCTGAACGAATCATATCTTCATCTGATACGTCTGGTCTACTGAGAGTGTCTGCCACCACATTATCTTTTCCTGAGATATGACTTATGGTAAAATCAAATTCTGCGAGTCGGGTTATTTGTGAATTTACCCGCCGAGAATAATTTAGCCTGTTTGCTTTCCCAAGGATACTCAACAACGGTTTATGATCAGTTAATATCATAAACTGATGTCCATCTAGGTAGTGCTCAAAATGCAACACTGCAGAATAAACTGCTAGTAACTCCTTTCCAAGCGTATCATATCGCTTCTCGCGATCTTGGAGTTTCCGACTATAGAATCCTATCGGCTTGACTATACCATTTTCCCGTTGATGTAACACTGCTCCTATGGCTACATCAGAAGCATCTGTGACCAGCTCAAACGGCTTAGTCCAATCCACAGGTGCTAATGTGGTTATTTGGCTTAACAGATCTTTGGCCCTCTGGAATTTTTCCTTGTCGTCTTGGCTAAAATTAATAGGCCAGGACTTCTTGATTGTGCTTCGTTCGCGAACTAAATGTCGAGTTAGCGACCCCAAAATTCCAGCTAAACCTGGTATGAACCGACGATAGTAGCTAATCATGCCCAAAAATCTACGCAACTGGCGTACAGTTCTAGGTTCTGGCACATCCTTGATTGCTTGTACCTTGTCTTCCAAGGGCTTGATTCCATCCTTGGAAATGGTGTGTCCAAGATATTTTACGGTAGAGCAACCAATCCTACTCTTTTCTGGTTTCACTACCAATCCATAATATTTCAGCTTAGACAAAACGATGTCCAAATGCTCCCGGTGTTCCTCCCTAGATTGACTATATATAATGATGTCATCTATATACACTCTAGCAAATGAACAGTCTTGAAGAACTTCCTCTGTCAGACGCTGGAATGTCTGACTTGCATTCTTCAACCCAAAAGGCATACATAAGAATTCATGCGATCCTCCTCCAGGGAATCGCACTGCTGTGAGCGGTATAGATTCTGCCTCCATAGGTACTTGATAGTACGCTTTCTGCAGATCTAACGTTGTGTATACCTCATACCCCATTATATCCCTGAGCAAAGTACTCTGGTTCGGTAGAGGATACGAATCGCCTTTCGTAACCGAATTCAATAGACGATAGTTACCACAAACCCTCCATTGACCTGGTTCAGGTTTGGGAACAACCACTATTGGAGATGCAAAGTTGGAATTTGAACGCCTACAAATTCCTTCTTCTCTCAACCGCTTAAATTCTTCAATAGCAACCTGCTGCTTGTGTTGTGCTAACGGTTGAGACTTGGGCGAACAAGGTAGTGGCTCCACCAACTCGATTTGGTGTTCTATGCCTGTCTTTAAACCCTTGCGTTTAGCATTAAATGGCAGAAACACGGCCAGGTGTTTCTCGATGACATCCGCCAAGTCATCGGCGACGACGGGTCTGGGTAGTCTCACTGACCTAATTACTGAGGTCCCAGTCTCAGCATAAGTCACTATCCCAGTGCTTTGTCCAATGGTCCTAGATTTGGGATCTAAAGCGAGATTAAAATGGATCAAAAAGTCCATCCCAATGATGTTATCCTTTATATCAGCGACCAGAAAATTCCACGTAAATGGAGATTTCTGCCCCAATGTCACTGACAATTCTTTAACTCCCTTAACCTCAATTGGACTTCCATTAGCAGCCCATAGTTGGTAATCGAATGTGGGGCTATCAATTTCCACCACATCAGATCGAACTATGCTCACCTCTGCACCCGTGTCTATTAAGAATTTTAGGCCACTAAGTTCATCAGTTATAACGAACTTATTGTTGCTATAACCAGCAACCTCTTTAAGATTATCTGCCAGCCGAAATCTAACAGATTTACGGACTGTATTACTGCGCGTCTCTTCCATCGAAGCTTCCGAACCTAACTTCGATGTTTTTAGTATGCCACGAATATGTATACCTTGGAGCCTTGCTTGCGCAACCCCCCTACGGCTCCTATTAGCGGGGGCTCAATTAGTTTTCCGGCAGCTTAGACCAGGCTACAGGAAGACTACTTCCTTTCCATCGGGGACCACCCAACTTTGGAAATGTGCATCCCCCCTCCTGACATTTTCCAAACTCGGCGTATTTGCGATGCGATATGCACCACTCGCGTGGTCCTTGTACACTCTCACGCGATTCGCCTCTCCAATGCTTGGAATTTGAACGTTGACTCCGAGAATTTACCCTACTTCTGTTGGAAGTTTCCTTATTGCTTTTTATCCAACCCACATCCCTGCGGAGGGTACTTAATTCATTCTCAATGATCAGGAGCCTCTCTGAGAGATGTCTGAGTTGCTGCTCTAGGCGTGAATCTGCGGTTACTGCATACACCTTAGGTTCCACCTGACGATACACTTTGTCCAACCCTTTGAGCTTCTTGGGCCACTCTAGTTCCAATGTATCATATACATCCAATGTGGCTCTTAGTCTAGCAGGCAATTCTGCTACAAATATACTATTTATAACTTCCTCAGATATATCAAGCCCGATGGATTTTGAAATTAGTCTGTCATAAAATTCAGATGGAAGTAGATTTCCCATCTTTTCCTGACGTAATAAGTCAGTCATCCGTTCAATCCTCTCGGGTTGATATCGTCCATGGAGTTCTTCTACTAGAAGCTCAAATGCATTTTCTGGTTCGTTCTCAGTGACAAATTTCCTGAGTCTAAACAGATTCTTTTTTAATGGCTCAGGTAAGCACCACCAGGCCGAGGCAAACCTTTCTATAGGGTCAGTCATCCGTCTTAGTTTAAAATAAAATTTAGCTTCTTCGACCCATTCAGAATGGTTGTCTGGTCTGTACATATTAAGCTTGACATTGCTATCCATAGAATTGTGGCAATAACGATCTTCTACATCATATCTTCCCGCATAAAGGATCCTGGCGCGGTCGCCATTTTTTGTAGAGGCCCTTAGGTCACTACCATAAGGGGGTCTCTTGGATGCCAGGCCCGGAATATCCATATATGCGGAATGATCATCTATCTTGGAACACTTAAGTTCCTCTGAACTATCTCTTAAGCTACAATCCTTAAGTCCGCTAGCCAACTGCTCTGTATCCTCAGTATTTAATAAACCAGACATGATATTATTAAATTATTTATAATTTATATATTATATTAATTAAGTAAGCTTACCCGGATACGCTGATGTCCACAAATTTACTGAACTGGAAAGAACAAGACCTTGAAACAAATATTCACTTGAATTACCCAAAGCAAACTTATGGTACTTTTCGCTGATAATTAAAAACACCAAAATGAAGAGAAGATTTACAAATTTTATTCACAAAGTAATCGCAGATGAACCATGCAGTGTCCCGCTCATGCAATTCAGAAACTCAGATCAAAACTGTCTCATTTCTTTTCACAAGACAAGTCCAAAACTTCGACAATATGAACAAAAGAACTTTCAAAAAATTTTACAATATTTTTCAAAATTTACAATATTGTTTTACGAAACCAGCGATAACATCAAATGTCCAAAAATAAAAATTGATTTATTTTTATATGAGAGGTAAATTTCTGTCCGATAATTAATTTAACCTCTACAGTTTTTTCCACAATGACTTTCTTTGCTCTGTGCACTTTAACGTGACTAGTTCATCTTGTTTTATGAAAGATTCTTTTGAAATGCGAGCTTATATAAAATTCATTGTACCCTTTCTGTGGGCAAAAACAAAAAGAAATTTTGCAGTTTTGACTTTCGTAAACTACGTATTAAATCACCTGGTAACCGTAATTGTTTAATACACTGATAATGATTTTTTTCCCACAATGAAGTTCTTTGCTCTCTACACTTTAACGTCACAAGTTCATCTAGATTTCTGAAAGATCCTTTTGAAATGCGAGCTTTAATAAAATTCATTCTACCCTCGATTTGTGCAAAAACAAAAAGAAATTTTATAGTTTTGACTTTCGTAATCTGCGTACCAAATCACCTGGGAACCGTATTTCTTTAATACACTGATAATAATGTTTTTTCCACAATGACGTTCTTTGCTCTCTGAACTTTAACGTGACTAGTTCATCTTGTTTTATGAAAGATTCATTTG
Organism: Eudiplozoon nipponicum; assembly: GCA_029291075.1. Lineage (NCBI taxonomy): Eukaryota > Metazoa > Platyhelminthes > Monogenea > Mazocraeidea > Diplozoidae > Eudiplozoon > Eudiplozoon nipponicum. Next base: position 244,745 of record JAQBSW010000166.1, on the reverse strand, counting down.
AAATGCGAGCTTTAATAAAATTCATTGTACCCTTTCTGTGGGCAAAAACTAAAAGAAATTTTATAGTTTTGACATTCGTAAACTACGTACCAAATCACCTGGTAACCGTAATTGTTTAATACACTGATAAAGGTTTTTTTCCCACAATGACGTTCTTTGCTCTCTACACTTTAACGTCACTAGTTCATCTAGATTTCTGAAAGATTCTTTTGAAATGCGAGCTTTAATAAAATTCATTCTACCCTCGATTTGTGCAAAAACAAAAAGAAATTTTATAGTTTTGACTTTCGTAAACTGCGTACCAAATCACCTGGGAACCGTATTTCTTTAATACACTGATAATAATGTTTTTTCCACAATGACGTTCTTTGCTCTCTGCACTTTAACGTCACTAGTTCATCTTGTTTTATGAAAGATTCATTTGAAATGCGAGCTTTAATAAAATTCATTGTACCCTTCCTGTGTGCAAAAACAAAAAGAAATTTTATAGTTTTGACTTTTGTAAACTGCGTAACAAATCACCTGGGAACCGAAATTGTTTAATACACTGATGATAATGTTTTTTCCACAATGAAGTTCTTTGCGCTCTGCACTTTACGTCATTAGTTCATCTAGTTTTCTGTAAAATTATTTTGAATTGCGAGCTTTAACAAAATTCATTGTACCCTTCATTGGTGCAAAACCAAAAAGAAATTTTATAATTTTGACTTTCGTAAACTGCGTACCAAATCACCTGGTAACCATAATTGTGTAATACACTGATAATGATTTTTTTCCCACAATGACGTTCTTTGCTCTCTACACTTTAACGTCACTAGTTCATCTAGATTTCAAAAAAGATTCTTTTGAAATGCGAACTTTTATAAAATTCATTCTACCCTCGATTTGTGCAAAAACAAAAAGAAATTTTATAGTTTTGACTTTCGTAAACTACGTAACAAATCACCTGGTAACCGTAATTGTTTAATACACTGATAATGATTTTTTTCCCACAATGACGTTCTTTGCTCTCTACCCTTTAACGTCACTAGTTCATCTAGATTTCTGAAAGATTCCTTTGAAATGCGAGCTTTAATAAAATGCATTGTATCCTTCCTGTGTGCAAAAATAAAGAGAAATTTTATAGTTTTGACTTTCGTAAACTGCGTTCCAAATCAACTGGGAACCGAAATTGTTTAATACACTGATAATAATTTTTCTTCCACAATGACGTACTTTGCGCTCTACACTTTAACGTCTCTAGTTCATTTAGTTTTCTGAAAGATTATTTGAAATGCGAGATTTAATAAAATTCACTGTGCCGTTCCTGCTTTAAAAAACAAAAAGAAATTTTATAGTTTTGACTTTCGTAATGTGCGTACCAAATAACCTGGGAACTGTAATTTTTCAATAAACTAATAATAATGTTTTTTCCACAATGACGTTCTTTGCGCTCAACACTTTAACGTCAGTAATTCATCTTGTTTTTAAAAGATTATTTTGAAATGAGAGCTTTAATAATATTCATTTTACCCTTCCTGTGTGCAAAAAAAAGAGAAATTTTATACTTTTGACGTTAGTAAACTGCGTACCAAATCACCTGGTAACCGTAATTATTTAATACACTGATAATGATGATATTCCCACAATGACGTTCTTTGCTCTGTAAACTTTATCGTCACTACTTCATCTAGTTTTCTGAAAGATTCTTTTGAAATGCGAGCTTTACTAAAATTCATTGTACCCTTCCTGTGTACAAAAATAAAAAGAAATTTTATACTTTTGACTTTCGTAAACTGCGTACCAAATCACCTGGGAACCTTAATTTTTTAATACACTTATAATAATGTTTTTTCCACAATGACGTTCTTTGCTCTCTGCACTTTAACGTCAATTGTTCATCTAGTTTTCTGAAAGATTCTTTTGAAATGCGAGCTTTACTAAAATTCATTGTACCCTTCCTGTGTACAAAAATAAAAAGAAATTTTATACTTTTGACTTTCGTAAACTGCGTACCAAATCACCTGGGAACCTTAATTTTTTAATACACTGATATTGATGTTTTTTCCACAATGACGTTCTTTGCTCTCTGCACTTTAACGTGACTAGTTCATCTTGTTATATGAAAGATTCTTTTGAAATGCGAGCTTTAATAATATTCATTGTACCCGTCCTTTGTGCAAAAACAAGAAGAATTTTATAGTTTTGACTTTCGTAAGCTGCGTACCAAATCATCTGGGAACCGTATTTCTTTAATACACTGATAATAATGTTTTTTCCACAATGACGTTCTTTGCACTCTACACTTTAGCGTCACTAGTTCATCTAGTTTTCTGAAATATTCTTTTGAAATGCGAGCTTTAAAAAACTTCATTGTACCCGTCCTGTGTATAAAAACAAAAAGGAATTTTATAGTTTTGGCTTTCGTAAACTGCGTACCAAATCACCTGGAAACACTAATTGTTTAATACACATATAATAATGTTTTTCCACAATGACGTTCTTTGCTCTCTGCACTTTAACGTCACTTGTTCATCTAGTTTTCTGAAAGATTCTTTTGAAATGCGAGCTTTAATAAAATTCATTGTACCCTTAACTGTGTGCAAAAAAAGAGAAATTTTATAGTTTTGACTTTAGTAAACTGCGTACCAAATCACCTGGGAACCATAATTCCTTAATACACTTATATTAATGTTTTCCCAGAATGACGTTCTTTGCGCTCTACACTTAAACGTCACCATTTCATCTAGTTTTCTGAAAGATTCTTTTGAAATGCGAGCTTTAATAAAATTCATTGTACCCTTCCTGTGTACAAAAAAAAAGAAATTTTATAGTTTTGACTTTTGTAAACTGCGTACCAAATCATCTGGGCAACGTAATGGTTTAATACATTTATTATAATGATTTTTCCACAATGACGTTCTTTGCTCTCTGCACTTTAACGTCACTAGTTCATCTTGCTTTCTGTAAAATTCTTTTGAAATGCAAACTTTAATAAAATTTATTGTTCCCTTCCTGTGTGCAAAAAATGAGAAATTTTATAGTTTTGACTTTCGTAAACTGCATATGAAATCACCTGGAAAGCGTAATTTTTTAATACACTGATAATGATGTTTTCCCACAATGACGTTCTTTGCTCTCTACACATTAACGTCACTATTTCAACTTGTTTTCTGAAAGATTCTTTTGAAATGCGAGCTTTAATTTAATTCTTTGTACCCTTGATTTGTGCAAAACCAAAAAGAAATTTTATAATTTTGACTTTCGTAAACTGCGTACCAAATCACCTGGGAACCGTAATTGTTTAATATACTGATAATAATTTTTTTCCACAATGACGTTCTTTGCGCTCTACACTTTAACGTCACTAGTTCATCTAGTTTTGTGAAAGATTCTTTTGAAATGCGAGCTTTAGTAAAATTCATTGTACCATTTCTGTGTGCAAAAACAAAAGTTTTTTTATAGTTTTGACTTTCGTAAACTGCGTACCTAATCACGTGGGAAACGTAATTCTTTAATACTTTCATAATAAGGTTTTTTACACAATGACGTTCTTTGCACTCTACACTTTAACGTCACTAGTTCATCTAGATTTCTGAAAGATTCTTTTGAAATGCGAGCTTTAATAAAATTCATTCTACCCTCGATTTGTGCAAAAACAAAAAGAAATTTTATAGTTTTGACTTTCGTAAACTGCGTACCAAATCACCTGGGAACCGTAATTGTTTAATACACTGATAATAATGTTTTTTCCACAATGACGTTCTTTGCTCTCTGCACTTTAACGTCACTAGTTCATCTTGTTTTATGAAAGATTCATTTGAAATGCGAGCTTTAATAAAATGCATTGTATCCTTCCTGTGTGCAAAAATAAAGAGAAATTTTATAGTTTTGACTTTCGTAAACTGCGTTCCAAATCAACTGGGAACCGAAATTGTTTAATACACTGATAATAATTTTTCTTCCACAATGACGTACTTTGCGCTCTACATTTTAACGTCACTAGTTCATTTAGTTTTCTGAAAGATTATTTGAAATGCGAGATTTAATAAAATTCATTGTACCCTTCCTGTGTGCAAAAACAAAAAGAAATTTTATAGTTTTGACTTTCGTAAACTGCGTACCAAATCACCTGGGAACCGTATTTCATTAATACACTGATAATAATGTTTTTTCCACAATGACGTTCTTTGCTCTCTGAACTTTAACGTCACTAGTTCATCTTGTTTTATGAAAGATTCATTTGAAATGCGAGCTTTAATAAAATGCATTGTATCCTTCCAGTGCAAAAATAAGAGAAATTTTATAGTTTTGACTTTCGTAAACTGCGTTCCAAATCAACTGGGAACTGAAATTGTTTAATACACTGATAATAATTTTTCTTCCACAATGACGTACTTTTGCGTTCTAAGCATTTTAACGTCACTAGTTCATTTAGTTGAAAGATAATTTGAAATGCGAGATTAATAAAATTCATTGTACCCTTCCTGTGTGCAAAAACAAAAAGAAATTTTATAGTTTTGACTTTCGTAAACTGCGTACCAAATCACCTGGGAACCGTAATTTTTTAATACACTGATAATAATGTTTTTTCCACAATGACGTTCTTTGCTCTCTGCACTTTAACGTGACTAGTTCATCTTGTTTTATGAAAGATTCTTTTGAAATGCGAGCTTATATAAAATTCATTGTACCCTTTCTGTGGGCAAAAACAAAAAGAAATTTTATAGTTTTGACTTTCGTAAACTACGTACCAAATCACCTGGTAACCGTAATTGTTTAATACACTGATAATGATTTTTTTCCCACAATGACGTTCTTTGCTCTCTACACTTTAACGTCACAAGTTCATCTAGATTTCTGAAAGATACTTTTGAAATGCGAGCTTTAATAAAATTCATTCTACCCTCGATTTGTGCAAAAACAAAAAGAAATTTTATAGTTTTGACTTTCGTAATCTGCGTACCAAATCACCTGGGAACCGTATTTCTTTAATACACTGCTAATAATGTTTTTTCCACAATGACGTTCTTTGCTCTCTGCACTTTAACGTGACTAGTTCATCTTGTTTTATGAAAGATTCATTTGAAATGCGAGCTTTAATAAAATTCATTGTACCCTTCCTGTGTGCAAGAACAAAAAGAAATTTTATAGTTTTGACTTTTGTAAACTGCGTAACAAATCACCTGGGAACCGAAATTGTTTAATACACTGATGATAATGTTTTTTCCACAATGAAGTTCTTTGCGCTCTGCACTTTACGTCATTAGTTCATTTAGTTTTCTGTAAAATTATTTTGAATTGCGAGCTTTAACAAAATTCATTGTACCCTTCATTGGTGCAAAACCAAAAAGAAATTTTGTAATTTTGACTTTCGTAAACTGCGTACCAAATCACCTGGTAACCATAATTGTGTAATACACTGATAATGATTTTTTCCCCACAATGACGTTCTTTGCTCTCTACACTTTAACGTCTCTAGTTCATCTAGATTTCAAAAAAGATTCTTTTGAAATGCGAACTTTTATAAAATTCATTCTAACCTCGATTTGTCCAAAAACAAAAAGAAATTTTATAGTTTTGACTTTCGTAAACTACGTAACAAATCACCTGGTAACCGTAATTGTTTAATACACTGATAATGATTTTTTTCCCACAATGACGTTCTTTGCTCTCTACCCTTTAACGTCACTAGTTCATCTAGATTTCTGAAAGATTCCTTTGAAATGCGAGCTTTAATAAAATGCATTGTATCCTTCCTGTGTGCAAAAACAAAAGTTATTTTATAGTTTTGACTTTCGTAAACTGCGTACCAAATCACGTGGGAAACGTAATTCTTTAATACTTTCATAATAAGGTTTTTTCCACAATGACGTTCTTTGCACTCTACACTTTAACGTCACTAGTTCATCTAGTTTTTTGAAAGATTCTTTTGAAATGCGAGCTTTAAAAAAATTCATTATACCCTTCCAGTGTGCAAAAACAAAACGAAATTTTATAGTTTTGACTTTCTAAAAATGCGTACCAAATCACCTGGAAACTGTAATTGTTTAATACACTGATAAAAATGTTTTTTCCTTAATGGCGTTCTTTGTGCTCCACACTTTAATGTCAATTGTTCATCTAGTTTTCTGAAAAATTCTTTTGATATTCGAGCTTTAAAAAAATTCATTGTACCCTTCCTGTGTGCAAAAACAAAACGAAATTTTGTTGTTTTGACTTTCGTAAACTGCGTACCAAATCACCTGGTAACCGTTATTGTTTAATACACTGATAATTATATTTTTCCCACAATGACGTTCTTTGCTCTCTTCCCTTTAACGTCACTAGTTCATTTAGTTTTCTGAAAGATTCTTTTGAAAGGCGAGCTTTAATAAAATTCATTGTACCCTTCATTTGTGCAAAAACAAAAAGAAATTTTATAGTTTTGACTTTCGTAAAGTGCGTACCAAATAACCTGGGAACTGTAATTGTTCAATACATTGATAATAATGTTTTTTCCACAATGACGTTCTTTGCGCTCTACACTTTACGGTCACTAGTTCATCTAGGTTTCTGAAAGATTCTTTTGAATTGCGAGCTATAAAAAATTCATTGTACCCCTCCTGTTGTAACAACATAAATTAATGTCCGACATATTACGTAAAATATATTCAATTTTATTTACGTTGCACCAATGAGAAAAAAGCGAAACTTGCCGTTTAACCAATAGTGTGCAAGTAGGCATGGCATGCTATTTAAGCACGGCAATTTACTATGCAAGTCAGTGGTTGCATTTGCATTCTGGTTCGCGTTACGCGTGTGCGTTCTGTCGGCTGTGAATACCTACGCTGGTGATTTGATAGTTTTACCAGCAATTGGCTACATCCGAGACTCATCTTGTTGCGGTATAACCAGCAAGACGAGCCAATTTATTGCAGAACCTGAACAACGTTATCCACATCGTGATTATACTCTAGGACATCTTCTCAATCTGAATAATTCAGGAGAATGCACGACCAGGCACTCTTAAAGGCCCCCCTATCAGTAACAAATCTCTATTCAGAGCACCTTAACCGAATTTGTAACGTCAGACGGCATTTACTTGAAGCCGGGGCGTTTACAAAATTGGCGACCGCGCCAGGATATCGATTATTGTTCTGATTTTTTTGGTATAAATAAAATTGTCTTACTTTTTCATTTATTTGGGATAAATAGAATAAAATATGCGTTTTCTTTACCATAATTGTTGTCTTCTGGGAATTTTGTTGGGTGTATATTCGTGGATTTGTGTTGAATTGTTTTTTGGGGGATATAATAATAATACATTGGCATCAACTGCCAACGGGGCCTCTGTTCATCTTTTCTACGTACAAAACGGAACCGTACGTACTCGAAAGACTCAATTGCGGATGTTTGGAAGAAGTTACTGTGACGTGTTTTTGTTCTGCGCTCATACACCTGTGAAAGCTTTTTGTGGGTAAGCGTTTCGTTAAAGTATATTTATATACTTTCATATTGCTTATAAATTTATGCTTTTAAGATTCCGTAAGATTATTAGAATGTCAGGTCCAATTTAAGATATTGATGTTCCTGTTTGGGATGGAGATAGTGAACTATTCTTTATGCGCGTAGACTCCGCTTTCTCCCCGTTTCCTGATTATGACAGTCATCAAAAACTGTCGAAGGTTTTTGCTAAACTACCTTCTGAATTGCAGCGACGGATTTATCCTAAGCTTGAGGCCATTAGGAAGCTACCTAATCCCATTTTGGGTCTACAAAACGAAGTAGAATCCTTGCTTGGGCCCACAGAAACTGAGCAGATAATAAACAAATATGCGCAGTTAGACATGCCAAATCTTGGCCCCATCGAAATACTGAGGGAATTACGGAAACGTTGGTATAAAACCAACATTTCTGACCATGAGGCTAAGGTTGTTTTTATTAAAAATCTTCCACAAACATTAAAACTCTTTGCCAGACAGCTCCCCAACACTCTCTCTATAGATGACTTATCTGAGAGATGTGAGATAGAATATAGGGTTTTGGAACCCAAAATGAATCCATCATCCTTTTCTTCACCCCCGCAAGATGATAGACTCTCCTCTTTAGAGAGGACAGTGGCGAACATGGCTAAAGTTCTAGAAGGATTGGCCATTTCCAAATCCGAGCTAAATCAAGTGAATGCTCGACCAAAATTCGTTCCTAAGCCAAGTTAAAACGGTAGGCGGCGATCGAGATCTCTGCAATCCTTTAATAAATATGCCCCAAAGAACTGGTGTTATAACCACCATAAGTTTTCTTATTCATGTCAAGTCTGTCTTCGTTGTTCCGAAGAATTTCCGAATGAGTGCCAATTTCCACAGCTGACGGAAAGGACAACAGACCGCAGGCACAAGGGTGCATCAGTATCGGGAAACGTCTGGCGCAGGAAGTAGAAGACCGTACTTTCTGCACATCAACGGCATCAACGGCGCCACAGGGAAGAAGCCAACTACAATCCGACATCCCTGTCGACTCTTTTCGTCCACGCCGAATTTTTCACATAGAGAACCAAACGGACAACGCCGGTCGCAATCACCAGCCTACTTGTTTGCATGACCCGGCCAAACAGCCCAACGAACTTCTGCACCTTCTTGATTTCAAAACTGGCGAAGAGTTCATCGTAGACACAGGTGCGGCAATCTCAGTTCTCAAAGGTGATTCAATGACCGAGATGTCGCTAGGCGTTATTCTCGCAACAGCTACAGGCGAGCCCATACCAACTTGTGGCTGCCGGTACCGCACACTCAACATAGGTTTACGACGTGAATTTTCCCACAACTTCATCATTGCCATGGTCTCACATAATATAATAGGCCTTGATTTCCTTCTAAAATTTTGGCTCATTATTGATCTTGCCAATCAAAAGATCATTGACCCCTCCACCGGACTTGAGCCAAGTTTTTGGACACTTGCCTCCGAGCGTTTGGAGTTACAGGTCATTCAGCCAACCCCAGTGCATCATTCAGCAGAGATATCAGCAGCTCTTCGAAAATACAAATCGCTTTTCGATCTTAACAAGTCAGAGCTACGAGTCTCCAACACGATGCATCATATCGTCACAGAAGGACAACCTATTGCACTCAAGAAGCGACCACTGGCTCCTGCTAAGCTGAAAGCTGCCCAAGAAGAATTCTCAAGGCTTCTGGAAGAGGGAATCATCAGACCATCAAAATGTTCATGGGCGTCACCACTACACTTAGTCTCTGAATCAAACGGATCGTACAGAGACTGCGGAGACTACCGTAAGCTAAATTCAGTGACAAAATCTGATGCATATTCTATTCGAAATATTAACACTTTACTTGAATAACTCAACGGCAGAAATTTTTTCTCAGTGATTGACCTCAGACAAGCGTACCATCACATGCCGGTAGCACCAGAGGATATCGAGAAAACTGCAGTTATCACTCCATTTGGCCTTTTTGAATATCTTTACATGCCTTTTGGACTTAAGTATGCTACTCAGACATTTCAAAGATACATAGACAACATACTTCGCGACGACTCTGCTTATTGTATGTCATATCTCGATGACATTATGGTATTCAGTCCAGATCTAGAATCTCATGCGAAGCATCTACGAAATGTCCTCTCACGCTTATCCAACCACGGACTCAAGATCAACTGTGACAAGACGCAGATTGCAACTTCATCCGTCGACTTCTTAGGGCATCGTATCACGGCCCAAGGTATTCAACCGTTGCCGTCAAAGACGATTTCAATCAAGAATATCAAGTCACCAAGGACTGTGAACGAGTTACAGAAAATCCTGGGAGTACTAAACTATTATCGCAAGTTCCTTCCGGGCCTTTCAAAACAACTTTATCCTTTGTGCAGGCACCTGTGAAACCGATAAGGACTTAGCGAGAATTCCATCATTGCTTGGTCATCCGAAGATAAGGAATTACTTCGACTTGCCATCAACTCGTTAGCAAATGCCACAATGCTAACACATCCAGATTTTGAAAAGCCATTTCTACTTACGACAGATGCTTCTGAATTCGCTATTGGAGCCACGTTGAAACAAGAGATCGACGGATTGCGGAAGCCTATCAGTTTCTACTCGCGTACTCTCCAACCAGTAGAAACGAGGTACGACACTTTCGGTCGAGAACTTCTCGCCATCCACGACGCAGTGCGCCATTTTATCAGCATCATTGGCAGTAGCAGATTTGTTTTTTTCACAGATCATGCACCACTAGTTAGCGCACTTCGAAACGCAACTTCATCTATCGCCAAGTACCCTGCCAGAGTGGAAAGACAGCTTTCTCGTCTAAGCGAATAGCAATTTGACGTCTTTCACGTCAAGGGCAAACAGAACTTCATTGCAGATGCCCTGTCCAGGCCAGACGTCTCTCTACAACCACCTTCGCCGTCACCATTCACTGTCAACTCCGTGGCACTCAGTGAACCTGCACTAACGCCAACTCTCCTGCGAACTGAACAACGCGGTGACATTCACATTCAAAGATCAATAGCCCGTCACCCAACCAAGTTCATATGCCGTCTGTGGGAAGGCTTACCAATTGTTTACTTCACGGGTACGCAGCCCAACAAACCAGTTCTGTCGAGCAGCATTCAGAGAAAAGTTTTCGATTCAATTCACTCAATTTCTCCACCCAGGAAGCCAAGCGACTGTCCGACTTCTTACAGATCGTTTCTGGGGTCACAGACTTAGGCAGAATGTTAAACGATGGGTCTCAGAGTGTGCAATTTGTCAGAAAAACAAGATCACACGACACACTCGTTCTAAGTTGCAACATTTTCGATCTACTTCTCGCCTAGCCATCGTCCACATCGACATAGTTCATCTGACAAAGGTTTAAGGTTTCAGCTACCTTCTAACTATGATCGATAGATTTACACGGTGGCCTGCGACATTACCTCTTGGCACCATTTTTGCAGACGAAGTAACTAACGGTTTTATCTCTGCATGGATATCCAATTATGGTGTTCCCAATGAGGTCATCACGGACAGAGGCACTTGCTTCTCATCTGATCGTTTCAAAACCACCTTGCGGTACATGGGATGCATCTTACGCCAGACGACTGCCTACCATCCCCAAGCTAATGGCATGGTAGAGAGAATGCATAGGGAACTCAAAGCTGCTTTAGCATCCTCGCCCATTAATGGCAACTGGGTCGATGCACTACCTTTAGTTCTGCTTGCCATGCGTTCCCGTACTCGTGAATCCATTAAAACGTCTGCGTCACAACTCTTGTATGGCATGGATCTATGCCTGCCTAGTCAGCTCCTACGTCTACTACCGGCACAAGATGACCTACAAGACGAAGCTACCCGCCTTCGACTTCATTTCGGTAACATGTCTGAACAACAACCGAGACACACGCCTCGTCCAGTCTTCGTTAACCCACAGCTCCACAGCTGCAAGAGAGTACTTGTTCGCAACAATAATGCTATTGCACCACTACAATCAAAGTATCGCGGTCCTTACCCGATTTTGCTCAGACAACCAAAATACTTCATTATTATGCCAGGCGATACACCGACATCAGTAAGCATAGACGGGTTGAAACCGTTTATCGAACCGCCTGATCCTGACAGCGTTCAACCTTCAACTCACGTCTCAGGCTCCGTCTGCCCACAATCTCAATTTCCTGCTTTGTATAACGCGTAATTGATTTTTTTTAAACATTAACATTAACTATCAAAATTTTTTTAACCTTACGTTATTTTTCGTATTTGTCTCACGTGGCATAACCAGCTGTTCTTAGCTAACAATTGTGTAGCATTTTTGAACAGTTCTTTGGTATTATACCATCTCTGAGGCAATGTTCGTGTACATATTTTTATGCAGTTACCTTTGATTTTAATGTATATATTTTTACATTATAATGTATTTCTCACACATGACATCACACTGCCTATTTTGGTATGACCAGCTACTTAGAGCTAACGCTTTCGTGTAGCAACACTAAGTAGTGATCAGCTTCATATCATGGTACAGGAAAGTGTTGTAACGACACAAATTAATGGCCGACATATTGCGTAAATTAAATTAAATTTTATTTACGTTGCACCAATGAGAAAAAAGCGAAACTTGCCGTTTAACCAATAGTGTGCAAGTAGGCATGGCAATTTACCATGCAAACCAGTTGTGGCATTTGCATTCTACCTTGCTTCACGCGTGTGCGTTCTTTCGGCTGTCAATACCTACGCTGGTGATTTGATAGTTTCACCAACAATTGGCTACATCCGTGAATCATCTTGTTGCGGTATAACCAGCGAGACGAGACCATTAATTGCAGAACCTGAACGACGTTATCCACATCGTAATTATATTCTACAATAAGAACGACAACAAGCAGAGTTCACCGAAGGATCTAGGACATCTTCACACTCTGAATAATTCAGGAGAACGCACGACAAGGCCCTCTTAAGGGCCCCCTATCAGTAACAAATCTCTATTCACAGCACCTTAACCGAGTTTGTAAGGTGGTACGGCATTTACATGAAGCCGGGGCGTTTACATTGTGTACAAAAACAAAAAGAAATTTTATAGTTTTGACTTTCGTGAACTGCGTACGAAATCACCTGGGAACCGTATATGTCTAATACACTTATAATAATGTTTTTTCCACAATGACGTTCTTTGCTCTCTGCACTTTAACGTCACTAGTTCATCTAGTTTTCTGAAAGATTCTTTTGAAATGCGAGCTTTAATAAAATTCATTGTACCCTTCCTGTGTGCAAAAACAAAGAGTAATTTTATAGTTATGACTTTAGTAAACTGCGTATCAAATCACCTGGGAACCGAAATTGTTTAATACACTGATAATAATGTTTTTTCCACAATGACTTTCTTTACGCTCTACACTTTAACGTCACTAGTTCATCTAGTTTTCTGTAAAATTCTTTTGAAATGCGAGCTTTAATAAAATTCATTGTACCCTTCATTTGTGCAAAAAGAAGTAGAAATTTTATAGTTTTGACTTTCGTAAACAGCGTAATAAGTCACCTGGTAACCGCAATTGTTTAATACACTGATAATGATGTTTTTCCCACAATGAATTTCTTTGCGCTGTACACTTTAACGTCATTATTTCATCTGCTTTTCTGAAAGATACTTTTGAAATGGGAGATTCAATAAAATTCATTGTACCCTTCCTGTTTTCAAAAACAAAACAAAATTTTATAGTTTTGACATTCATAAACTGCGTACCAAATCACCTGGGAAGCGTAATAGTTTAATACACTGATAATAATATTTTTTCCACAATGACGTTCTTTGCGCTCTACACTTTACCGGCACTATTTCATGTAGTTCTCTAAAAGATTCTTTTGAAATGCAAGCTTTAATAAAATTAATTTTACCCATCCTGTTTTGCAAAAACAGAAAGAATTCTTTTAGTTTTGACTTTCGTAAACTGCGTACCAAATTACCTGGGAACCATAGTTGTTTAATACACTGATAAGAATTTTTTTCCTTAATGACATTCGTTCCCTTCTACACTTTAACATAACTAGTTCATCTAGTTTTCTGAAGGATACTTTTGAAATGCGAGCTTTAATAAAATTTATTGTAGCCTTACTCTGGGTAAAAACAAAACTTTTATATAGTTTTGACTTTGGTAAACTGCGTATCAAATTACCTGGGAACCGTAATTATTCAATACACTGATAATAATGTGTTTTCCACAATGACGATCTTTGCGCTCTACACCTTAAAGTCACTAGTTCGTCTAGTTTTCTGAAATATTATTTTGAAATACGAGATTTAATAAAATTCATTGTACCTTTCCTGTGTACAAAAACAAAAAGAAATTTTTTAGTTTTGACTTTCGTAAACTGCGTACCAAATCACCTGGGAACCGTAATTGTTTAATACACTGATAATAAGGTTTATTCCCCAATGAAGTTCTTTGCGCTCTACACGTTAAAGTCACTAGTTCATATTGTTTTCTGAAGAATTCTTTTGAAATGCGAGCTTTAATAAAATTCATTGTACCATTCCTGTGTGCAAAACGGAAAGAAATTTTATAGTTTTGACTTTCGTAAACTGCGTACCAAATCACTTGGGAACCGTAATTGTTTAATACACTGATAATAATATTTATTCCACAATGACGTTATCTGCGCTCCACACTTTAAAGGCACTATTTCATCTAGTTCTCTAAAAGATTCTTTTGAAATGCAAGGTTTAATAAAATTCATTGTACCACTCCTATATGCAAAAACAGAAAGAAATTTGATAGTTTTGACTATCGTAATCTGCGTACCAAATCACTTGGGAACCGTAATTGTTTAATACACTGATAATAAGGTTTATTCCCCAATGAAGTTCTTTGCGCTCTACACGTTAAAGTCACTAGTTCATATTGTTTTCTGAAGAATTCTTTTGAAATGCGAGCTTTAATAAAATTCATTGTACCCTTCCTGTGTACAAAAACAAAAAGAAATTTTTTAGTTTTGACTTTCGTAAACTGCGTACCAAATCACCTGGGAACCGTAATTGTTTAATACACTGATAATAAGGTTTATTCCCCAATGAAGTTCTTTGCGCTCTACACGTTAAAGTCACTAGTTCATATTGTTTTCTGAAGTATTCTTTTGAAATGCGAGCTTTAATAAAATTCATTGTACCATTCCTGTATGCAAAACGGAAAGAAATTTTATAGGTTTGACTTTCGTAAACTGCGTACCAAATCACTTGGGAACCGTAATTTTTTAATACACTGATAATAATATTTATTCCACAATGACGTTATCTGCGCTCCACACTTTAAAGGCACTATTTCATCTAGTTCTCTAAAAGATTCTTTTGAAATGCAAGGTTTAATAAAATTCATTGTACCACTCCTATATGCAAAAACAGAAAGAAATTTGATAGTTTTGACTATCGTAATCTGCGTACCAAATCACCTGGGAACCGTAATTGTTTAATACACTGATAATAATTTTTTTTCATTAATGACCTTCGTTGCACTCTACACTTTAACGTCACTAGTTGATGGAGTCTTCTGGAATATTCTTTTGAAATGCGAGCTATACTAAAATTCATTGTACACTTCCTGTATGCAAAAACAAAAAGAAATTTTATAGTATTGACTTTCTTAAGCTGCGTATCAAATCACCTGGGAACCGTAATTGTTTAATACACTTATAATAATGTTTTTTCCACAATGACGTTCTTTGTGCTCTACACTTTGATGTCACTAGTTTATTTAGTTTTCTGAAAGATTCTTTTGAAATGCGAGCTTTAATAAAATTCATAGTAACCTTCCTGTGTGCGAAAACAAAAAGAAAATTTATAGTTTTGACTTTCTTAAACTGCGTACCAAATCAGCTAGGAACCGTAATTGTTTAATACACTGATGATAATGTTTTTTCCACAATGACGTTCTTTGCGCTCTACATTTTAACGTCACTATTTCATCTAGTTTTCTGAAAGATTCTTTTGAAATGTGAGCTTTAATAAAATTCATTGTACCCTTCCTGTGTGCAAAAACTAAAAGAAATGTTATAATTTTAACTTTCGTAAACTGCGTACCAAATCACCTGGCAACCGTAATTGTTTAATACACTGATATTAATGTTCTTTCCACAATGACGTTATTTGCACTCTACACTTTAACGTCACTTGTTCCTCTAGTTTTCTAAAAGAATCTGTTGAAATTCAAGCTTTAATAAAATTCATTATTCCCTTCCCGTGTGCAAAAACAAAAAGAAATTTTATAGTTTTGACTTTTGTATACTGCGTACCAATTCACCTGGGAACCGTAATTGTTTAAAACACTGATAATAATGTTTTTTCCACAATGACGTTCTTTGCGCTCTACACTTTAACGTCACTAATGGTTCTAGTTTTGTCAAAAATTCTTTTAAAATGCGACCTTTAATAAAATTTATTTTACCCGTCCTGTGTGCAAAAATAAAAAGAAAATTTATAGTTTTGAGTTTCGTAAACTGCGTTCCAAATCAGCTGGGAACCGTAATTGTTTAATACACTAAAAATAATGTTTTTCCACAATGACGCTCTTTGCGCTCTACACTTTGACGTCACTAGTTCATCTAGTTTTCTGAAAGATTCTTTTTGTCTGGCTTTAATAAAATTTATTGTAACCATTCGTTGCAAAACAAACAAAATTTTATAGTTTCACTTCCTTAAGCTCCGTACCAAAATCACCTGGGAACCTACAATTATTTCCTACACTGATAATAATGCTTTTCCACAATGACGTTCTTTGCCTACACTTTAAAGTCACTAGTTTATCTGGTTTTATGAAATTCTTTTTGAAATGCGAACTTTAATAAAATTCATTTGTACACCCTTCCTGTGTGCAAAACAAAAGAAATTTTATAGTTTTGACATTTTGTAAACTGCGTATAAATCCTTGGCAACCATAATTGTTTAATACACTAATAATGTTTTTTCCACAATGACGTTCCTTTGAGCTCTACACTTTGAAGCGTTTTGGGTCCTAACCTATTCGTGTCTGTAAGCCCCATTGATGCCAGATCGCTGGAAGTCCTAAAATTCACAGTAGAGTCTGATATGCTTATATTATTGCTTGTGTCATTTAAATTCAAGTCCGCTATGTCCTGCTCTAACTTACATGTGTCCTCATACTTAATATCGGTATCCATGATCATGTAACACGCGGCTCCGTGTTACAACCCAACGAAGGTCAATTTTTACAAACGCTGTGCTCTTTAAGGTAAAATATTCTAACTCTGTCCTTAAACAATATTTCTCTTAGCTGTGATTTTAGGAACAATCTCTTTTAATCTCAAGTAGTGTTAATCGATATTTCTTTACCTGAAATTTTATTTGTAATAAATAGTGTTTTTATAAAAGAAACAGAACCACGCGCGATCCGCGAGGATCACGCGGTGGATTATTATGTCACTGCGGATTTATTTGGCTTAGTTGGATTATTCGAAATTTATGTGAATAGAATAATGGATTAATATTTTATCAAGTAGAGAACTAAACATTTGTGAGTTTTGTCATTGAAGTATTTAAACGATTTAAATTTTCATCTGTAGTGATAACCTTTAACATTGATTCTATTCATATCACCATGTATTTTCAATCGAGTTTTTATCATTGAAGTCTTTGAACGATTTACATACTCCTATTTAGTTATAACGTTTAAATTTGATTCCATTCATGTCATCACGTGTTTTCATTCGAGTTTTTGTCATTGAAGTCTTTATAAGGCTTACTTCTTCATTTTAGTAACAGCTTTTAACGATGACTTTTTACATATCTTCATGTTTTAAATCGATGGTATAAATACAATTCTATTCAGACATTTGTGTAAGAATAACCACTTGTGTGTAAAACATTTCACTTTATAAATATAAATCATTTTGATCTTTGCCGTCTAGGAGACGGACAATTTAGTTTAACTGTGAATAGTGTTTAAGACCTATTTTTGCATAAAAAAATCTGTTTTTACAGCTGACTAACATATATTCAATTTGGACTAACGGTGAATTATATTGATATTTGCAACATTATATCTAATATATGTATGACCAGATGTTTTGCCTTTTCACATCAACCATCCGAAAAAGATCAGAGACTGATTAGGTGCACGGGTAGTAATAATAGCCACCATTGATATGTAGAATGGGTATAAAATAACGAACAAGAAAGCAACCCCGGAAATCGACCCCTACAATCAAATGTTATAATAATTAAATTGACACTTACTTATGGCAGTCGGAAGGTGAGAGTTGGAAAGCTATAGTTACAGCAATAATCTGTTTTGATGTGTACGTGACATCAAATAAAACAATTATACCTGTTCCAAGGCTCCTCCTCAGTGTTATATTATATCAGAACACAAGGCAAGGATTGGAAGAGTATATTGAAAATTGTTGTAATCGTTTATAATGGAAAGAAATGTTAAAATGCAGCAGACCAAAATTTTAGTACCAGACAGTAAGCAATATACTTAAAAACTGAAAATAGCGCATAATTTTAAAAATCAAATATTTAAACAAAGAATGTTCTGGAAAATAAAAAGAAAAAATTCTTTTTAAATAAAGTTGTTACAATCAGCTATGGTGGTTTAAATTTATCATTCAAGGTCATATTATATAAGGCGGAGGATTCAACATCCTCCACATACACCACCTTCTCAAAAAAAGAGAGGAAAGACTAATAGTAGATGTAATCATGGTTCTTCGGCTGACGATGTATTCTTCCAGAACGTTTTGTGCATACTGGCACCCCTGTCGTCGTCATCTCTTCCGGTATAACATTCGCCGGTTCTTCAAAATCATCTGGTGTCGACAAATAGTTTTTATGCTGTGATTCAGTAGAATAAGATTTTGCTATGTTAGACAACGGTTCTTCAGAGTTCTGCATTTTATTATGTGCCTGCATGATGGGATTGCACACATCAGATTCGCCCATGGAACGGTCTTTCGACGCATCTTTTAATTCGGTCACACCGTCAATCCAGATAAACTGGGGAATACAGCGATCCAACGTAACACAATCCCAATGCCATTTATTTCTATGATGACATTCTTGTCAGTCATCCTCTTGACCTTGTAAGGTCCTTTGTAAAATGGTGTTAGGCAGTTCTTCCTATTCTCATTAGTTATATATACATGCGAAGCCGATTTTAAATCGGAGGACATAGCATTTAGTTTTAGGTTTTCTAGTCTTGGTTGGGGCCAAACGACACATCTTGTCTCTAAGTGCTCCTACAAACCAATCTACATAACTAGAAGCCCAATCAAGACTACTTGGAGTTTCTATTAGAAGATCTCCAGGCAACCTTAATGGTTCTCCATAAACCAATTCTGCTATGGAAGTTCCTAATTGTGCCCTATATCTGTTGCGCATGGCGAGTAGTACTATAGGAAGATCGTGTATCCAGCTTGTTCCACTAGTACACCTTAATGCAGCTTTCAGTTCACGATGTAGCCTTTCTACCATCCCATTCGCTCGTGGGTTATACGCGCTAGTATGTATTATAGTGGTTCCCATGATGTTGAGGGATCTTACGAAAAGCTCTGACATAAATTGACTACCGCGATCACTAGTGGCCTTTTCCGGAACACCATAAGGCTGTTGAGGCCCCTAACCTATCCGTGTCTGTAAGCCCCATAGATGCCAGATCGCTGGAAGTCCTAAAATTCACAGTAGAGTCTGATATGCTTATATTATTGCTTGTGTCATTTAAATTCAATTCCGCTATGTCCTTCACTAACTTACATGTGTCCTCATATTTAATATCGGTAACTATGATCAAATGTTTTAATAATTAAATTGACACTTACAAAGGCAAATGGAAGGTGAGAGTCGGACAGCTGCTATGCCAGCAATAATCTGTTTCGATGTGTACGTGACCCACAAATAAAACAATTATACCTGTTCCAAGGCTCCTCCTCAGTGCTATATTATATCAGAACACAAGGCAAGGATTGGAAGAGTATATTGAAAATTGTTGTAATCGTTTATAATGGAAAGAAATGTTAAAATGCAGCAGACCAAAATTTTAGTACCAGACAGTAAGCAATATACTTAAAAACTGAAAATAGCGCATAATTTTAAAAATCAAATATTTAAACAAAGAATGTTCTGGAAAATAAAAAGAAAAAATTCTTTTTAAATAAAGTTGTTACAATCAGCTATGGTGGTTTAAATTTATCATTCAAGGTCATATTATATAAGGCGGAGGATTCAACATCCTCCACATACACCACCTTCTCAAAAAAGAGAGGAAAGACTAATAGTAGATGTAATCATGGTTCTTCGGCTGACGATGTATTCTTCCAGAACGTTTTGTGCATACTGGCACCCCTGTCGTCGTCATCTCTTCCGGTATAACATTCGCCGGTTCTTCAAAATCATCTGGTGTCGACAAATAGTTTTCATGCTGGGATTCAGTAGAATAAGATTTTGCTATGTTAGACAACGGTCCTTCAGAGTTTTGCATTTTATTATGTGCCTGCATGATGGGATTGCACACATAAGATTCGCCCATGGAACGGTCTTTCGACGCATCTTTTAATTCGGTCACACCGTCAATCCAGGTAAACTGGGGAATACAACGATCCAACGTAACACAATCCCAATGCCAATTATTTCTATGATGACATTCTTGTCAGTCATCCTCTTGACCTTGTAAGGTCGTTTGTAAAATGGTGTTATGCAGTTCTTCCTATTCTCATTAGTTATATATACATGCGAAGCCGATTTTAAATCGGAGGAGACATAGCATTTAGTTTTAGGTTTTCTAGTCTTGGTTGGGGCCAAACGACACATCTTGTCTCTAAGTGCTCCTACAAACCAATCTACATAACTAGAAGCCCAATCAAGACTACTTGGAGTTTCTATTAGAAGATCTCCAGGCAAACTTAATGGTTCTCCATAAACCAATTCTGCTATGGAAGTTCCTAATTGTGCCCTATATCTGTTGCGCATGGCGAGTAGTACTATAGAAAGATCGTGTATCCAGCTTGTTCCACTAGTACACCTTAATGCAGCTTTCAGTTCACGATGTAGCCTTTCTACCATCCCATTTGCTCGTGGGTTATACTCGCTAGTATGTATTATAGTGGTTCCCATGATGTTGAGGATCTTACAGCTCTGACATAAATTGACTACCACCCGATCACTAGTGGCCACCAGCGGAACACCCTTAAGGCTGTTGAGGCCCCAACCTATATCCGTGTCTGTAAAAGCCCCACATAGATGAATCGCTGGAAGTCTAAAATTCACAGTGAGTCTGATATGCTTATATTATTGCTTGTGTCATTTAAATTCAATTCCATATATCCTTCACTAACATGTCCTCATTTAATATCGGTAACTATGATCAAATGTTTAATAATTAAATTATTACAAAAGACAAATAGAAGGTGAGAGTCGGACAGCTGCTATGCCAGCAATAAACTGTTTCGATGTGTACGTGACACATAAATAAAACAATTATACCTGTTCCAAGGCTCCTCCTCAGTGTTATATTATATCAGAACACAAGACAAGTGATGGAAGATTATATTGTAAAATGTTGTAATCGTTTATAATGGAAAGAAATGTTAAAATGCAGCAAACCAAAATTTTAGAACCAGACAGGAAGCGAGATACTCAAAAACTGTAAATAGCGCTCAATTTTAAAATCAAGTATTTAAACACAGAATTTTCTGGAAAATAAAAAGAAAAAATTCTTTTTAAATAAAGTTGTTACAATCAGTTATGGTGGTTAAAATTTATCATTCAAGGTCATTTTATATAAGGCGGAGGATTCAACATCCTCCACATACACTACCTTCTCAAAAAAAAGAGAGGAACGACTAATAGTAATTGTAATCATCGTTCTTCGGCTAACGATGTATTCTTCCAGAACGTTTTGTGCATACTGGCGCCCCTGACGTCGTCATCTCGCCCGGTACAACATTCGCTGGTTCTTCAAAATCATCTGGTGTCGACAAATAGTTTTCATGCTGTGATTCAGTAGAACAAGATTTTGATATGTTAGACAACGGTTCTTCAGAGTACTGCATTTCATTATGTGTCTGCAAGATGGGATTGCACACCTCAGATTCGCCCATGGAACGGTCATTCGACGCATCCTTTAATTCGGTCACACCGTCAATCCAGATAAATTGGGGAATACAGCGATCCAACGTAACACAATCCTCAATGCCATTTATTTCTATGATGACATTCTTTCAGTCATCCTCTTGACCTTGTATGGTCCTTTGTAAAATGGTGTTAGGCAGTTCTTCCTATTCTCATTAGTTATATATACATGCGAAGCCGATTTTAAATCGGAGGACACATAGCATTTAGTTTTAGGTTTTCTAGTCTTGGTTGGGGCCAAACGACACATCTTGTCTCTAAGTGCTCCTACAAACCAATCTACATAACTAGAAGCCCAACCAAGACTACTTTGAGTTTCTATTAGAAGATCTCCAGGCAAACTTAATGGTTCTCCATAAACCAATTCTGATATGGAAGTTCCTAATTGTGCCCTATATCTGTTGCGCATGGCGAGTAGTACTATAGGAAGATGGTGTATCCAGCTTGTTCCACTAGTACACCTTAATGCAGCTTTCAGTTCACGATGTAGCCTTTCTACTATCCCATTTGCTCGTGGGTTATACACGCTAGTGTGTATTATAGTGGTTCCCATGATGTTGAGGGATCTTACGAAAATCTCTGACATAAATTGACTACCGCGATCACTAGTTACCTTTTCCGGAACACTATAACGCGATATCCAATTATGCAGAAACGCGAACAAAACTTCTTGCGCTGTCATGTCTTTTAAAATCGCCACTTCAAATTGACGACTAAATCTATCTACCATAGTCAGCAAGTATTTGTTTCCGTTTACTTCAGGCATCTCAACAATATCTATGTGCACGTGTCTGAACCATCCATTTGGTATTCCAATGTTCTTTATCTCGGTTCTGGTATGTCTCCACACCTTACACGTTTGACACTTCGCACAGGTTCTTACCCATACCCGTATGTCTTTAGACATGTGCGACCATACGTATCTGTCGTTGATCAATCGAATGGTGGCTTTAATGGATGGATGACCCATGTCATGCAACACTTGGATAATCTTGGCTCGTAACTCCAATGGCACATATGGTCGTGGTTGACTTCTAGATGTTTCGCATAACAACCACTTGCCACTTATGAGCTTACGAACATATCCTGGTCTTTAAGATAATACTAATGTAAAGGGATCCGATCCTTGCGCTTCCTCGATTTGACTAACGAAATCGTTCATTGATTCATCGCAAATTTTTTAATGGACCTTGAAATATCAGCTCGACATCAGCTTCATTCGGTCGGCTAAGTGCATCTGCTACCACATTCTCTTTGCCAGCAATATGAGACACAGTGAAATCGAACTCTGCTAACCATGTTATTTGGGAATTTACTCTACGAGAGTAATTAAGCCTAGCTGTTTTACCAAGTATGCTGATCAATGACTTATGATCGGTCAATAACTTAAACTTGTGACCATCTAAGTAATACTCGAAGTGTATCACTGCGGCATACACTGCTAGAAGCTCGTTTCCAAACGTATCTTAACGTTTTTCTCGATCATTAAGCTTACGGCTATAAAACCCAATCGGTCTTACTACGTCCTGATCTGTTTGCTGTAGCACTGCCCCTAATGCAACATCTGAGGCATCTGTGATTAGTTCGAAAGGTTTTTCCCAATCTACAGGTGCTAATGTGGTTACGTCACTTAACATGTCCTTGGCCTTTTGGAAATTTTCTCGGTCTACTTGACTCAAGTTTATAGGCGAAGACTTCTTGATCGTGCTCTTTTCACGAGTGAGATGGCTTGTTAGCGATCCAGGAATTCCGATCAGACCTGGAATGAATCGACGATAATAGCTGATCATACCCAAGAACCTTTGCAACTGGCGTACGGTTCGGGGTTAAGTTACGTCCTTATTAGCTTGGATCTTATCTTCCAAAGGTTTAATTCCGTCTTTGGAAAGTATATGCCTAAGATATTTAACTGAAGAGCAACCTATATTACACTTATTAGGTTTGACCAATAATCCATATTGTTCCAGCCTGGTCAAACCCGTTTCCAAATGCGTACGATGTTCATTTCGTGAGCGACTGAAAATAATTATGTCGTCTATATATACTCTCGCAAATGGACAATTCTGAAGGATTTCTTCAGCCAAACGCTGGAATGTCTGACTGGCATTTTTCAAACCAAAAGGCATTCGAAGAAATTCATGCGATCCTCCTCCTGGAAATCTGACTTCGGTGTGTCGTATCGAACTTTCTTCCATTGGTACCTGATAGTACGTTTTCTGGAGATCTAAAGTTGAATAAACCTCATATCCCATTATATCTCAGAGCAAAGTACTCTGGTTAGGAAGAGGATAAGAATCACCCTTCGTCACTGAGTTTAATAGACGATAATTCCCACAAACCCTCCATTGACCCGGTTCAGGTTTGGGAACTACCACTATTGGAGAAGCAAAATTAGAATTTGACCTTCTACAAATCCCCTCTTCGCGCAATTGGTGAAATTCGGACAAAGCAACTTGTTGCTTGTGTTATGCCAATGGTTGAGCCTTAGGTGAGCAAGACAACGGAGCCACCAATTCTATTAGGTGTTCTACTCCTGTCTTCAGACCTATCCTTTTGGCACTGAAAGGTTGAAACACTGCTAGGTGCTTCTCGATTATATCAACAAAGTCATGTGCCACTGTTGGACGAGGTAAGAGGACTTTTCTAACTGCCGACACGTTAGACTCAGTATGTGTTGATGTCCCTACGCCTTCTGCGATAGTCCTAGCTATGGGGTCTAATGTCAGCTTAAAATGGGTCAAGAAATCCATGCCAATGATATGGTCCTTGACATCGGCTACTAGAAAATTCCATCGGAAGGAAGATTTCTGACCTAATGTTACCGACATTTCTTTCATCCCTTTTACTTCAATTGGACTACCGTTAGCGGCCCATAGTTGATAATCAAATGTGGGGCAATCTGCTTCCACCACGTTCGACCTAACTATGCTTACCTCAGCACCCGTGTCTATGAGAAATTCTAATCCAGATAATTCATCCTTAATAATGAACTTGTTGCTGGACAATCCGGCAATGTTTTCCAGATCTCCGCTTAGTGAGAATTGGACTCTCTTGCCTTCTATCTCGGTGCTATTTGTTCTAGTCGCATCTTTAGCTTTGATTATGCCTTTTAGAGGCATATCTGGGAGTCTTTGAAATGAAACCCTCCCTACGGCTCCTACTAGCGGGGGTTTTGTCCTTTTCCCGGTGATGGATTTCTCTCAACCGGTTTTGTGCTTCCATTCCATCTTGGTCCACCTAATCGCGGGTAAATACAATTCTCACCTTGGCACTTCGCACTGCGTTCGTATTCGCAATGTGCCTTACACCATCCGCGTGGCCCTTCGAAGCGTTGACGCGAGTGACTCCTTCCACGTCTATTATACCTATCCTGACTCTGAAGTTGTGCAATATCACTACGCAAGCTAGCAACTTCTCTACATAAGAAACGCAATGTTTCTTGTATAGCCAGGTGGTTTTCGGTATCTGCCCTGACTGGCTGCATCGTTACAGAATCTGCTATTACAGCATGTACTGGTGGTTCTTGCTGTTTATACACGCCGTCTAACCCTCTGAGTTTTGTTGGCCAATCTATGCTCATTGTGTCAAATACTTCCAATGTTGTTCTGAGCCTAATTGGTAGCTCAGCTGTACAAATGGAGTTGACTACATCTCTAGATATATTCAACCTGGAAGCTTTTGTGCAAAGGCGTCCATAAAATTCGGACGGTAGTTGACGCCCCATTTTTTCTAAGCGTAATAATTCGCACATTTGCGCTGATCTTCCAGGGCGATATCTCTGTTGAATTTCTGCCATTAATAACTCAAATGCATTGTACGGCTTTTCTTCTACAGTTCTGTCTTTGAAATTTTCCAAAGCATTTCGGAAATTTTCAGGCAATGCCATCCATGCTGCAACAAATTTCTCCATAGGGTTCTCGATATTATAAGCACTAAATATCATTTGAGCATCTCCCACCCAACTTGAATGTTTTTCTGACTTCTACTGTGGTAGAATTAATATTTTTGGACTGGCGCGGTCGCCAAATTTTGTTGAGGCCCCTAACCTATTCGTGTCTCTAAGCCCCATAGATGCCAGGTCGCTGGAAGTCCTTAAATTCACACTAGAGTCTGATATGCTTATATTATTGCTCATGTGTCCTCATACTTAATATCGGTATCCATGATCAAATGTTATAATAATTAAATTGACACATACTTATGGCAGTTGGAAGGTGAGAGTTGGAAAGCTAAAGTTACAGCAATAATCTGTTTTGATGTGTACGTGACCCAAAATAAAACAATTATACCTGTTCCAAGGCTCCTCCTCAGTGCTATATTATATCAGAACACAAGGCAAGTGATGGAAGATTATATTGTAAATGTTGTAATCATTTATAATGGAAACAAATGGTTAAATGCAGCAGACCAAAATTTCAAAAATAGACAGGAAGCGAGATACTCAAAAACTGAAAATAGCGCACAATTTTAAAATAAAATATTTAAACAAAGAATGTTCTGGAAAATAAAAAGAAAAAATTCTTTTTAAATAAAGTTGTTACAATCAGCTATGGTGGTTTAAATTTATCATTCAAGGTCATGATTTTTATTAAAGCTCGCATTTCAAAAGAATCTTTCAGAAAACTAGATGAACTAGTGACGTTAATGTGTAGAGCGCAAAGAACGCCATTGTGGAAAAAACATTATTATCAGTGTATTAAACAATTACGGTTCACAGGTGATTTGGTACGAAGTTTAGCAAAGTCAAAACTATAAAATTTCTTTTTGTTTTTGTACACAGGAAGGGTACAATAAATTGTATTAAAGCTCGCATTTCAAATGAATCTTAGAGAAAACTCAATGAACTATTGATATTAAAGTGTAGAGCACAAAGAACGTCATTGTGGAAAGAAACATTATTTTCAGTGTATTAAAAAATTAGGGTTACCTGGTGATTTGGTACACAGTTTACGAAAGTCAAAACTATAAAATTTCTTATTGTTTTTGCACACAAGAAGGGCACAATGAATTTTATTAAAGCTCGCATTACAAAAGAAACTTTCAGTAAACTAGATAAACTAGTGGCGCTAAAGTGTAGAGCGCAAAGAACGTCATTGTGGAAAATACATTATTATCAGTTTATTAAAAAATAACGGTTCCCAGGTGATTTGGTACGCAGTTGACGAAAGTCAAAACTATAAAATTTCTTTTTGTTTTTGCACACAGCAAGGGTACAATGAATTTTATTAAATCTAGCATTTGAAAAGAATCTTTTAGAAAACTAGATGAAATAGTGACGTTAAAGTGTGGAGCGCATAGTACTTCATTGTGGAAAAAACATTATTATTAGTGTATTAAACAATTACGGTTCCTAGTTGGTTATGTACGCTGTTTACAAAAGTCAAAACTATAAAATTTCGTTATGTTTTTGCACACAGGAAGGGTACAATGATTTATATTAAAGCTCGCATTTCAGAACAATCTTTCAGAAAACAAGACGAACCAGTGACGTTAAAATGTAGCGCGCAAAGAACGTCATTGCGGAAAAAACATTATTATCAATGTATTTAATAATTATGGTTCCCAGGTGATTTCGTACGCATTTTCGAAAGTCAAAACCATAAAATTTCTTTTTTGTTGCACCCAGGAAGGGTACAATGAATTTCATTAAAGGTCGCATTTCAAAAATAATCTTTCAGAAAACTAGATGAACTAGTGACGTTAAAGTGTAGAGCGCAAAGAACGTCATTGTGGAAAAAACATTATTATCAGTGTATTAAACAATTACGTTTCCGAGAATATTTGGTACGCAGTTTAAGAAAGTCAAAACTATAAAATTTCTTTTGTTTTTGCACACATGAAGGGTACAATGAAATTTATTAAAGCTCGCATTTCAAAAGAATCATTCGAAAAATTAGATGAAATTGTGACTTTATGTGTAGAGCGCAAAGACGTCATTGTGGGAAAAAACTTTATTATCAGTTTATTAAACAATTACGGTTCCCAGGTGATTTGGTACGCAGTGTACGAAAGTCAAAACTATACAATTTCATTTTGTTTTTGCACACAGCAAGGATACAATGAATTTTTTTAAAGCTCGCATTTCAAAAGAATCTTTCAGAAAACTAGAGGAATTAGTGGCGTTAAAATGTAGAGCGCAAAGAACGTCATTGTGGAAAAAACATTATTATAAGAGTGGTGAAAAATGACAGTTCCCAGGTGATTTGGTACGCAGTTTACGAAAGTCAAAACTATAAAATTTCTTTATCTTTTTGCACACTGGAAGGGTACCATGAATTTTATTAAAGCTCGAATATCAAAACAATCTTTCAGAAAACATGCTAACCAGTGACGTTAAAATGTAGAGCGCAAAGAACGTCATTGTGGAAAAAAATTATTATCAGTGTATTAAACAATTACGGTTCCCAGGTGATTTGGTACGCAGTTTACGAAAGTCAAAACCATAAAATTTCTTTTTGTTTTTGCACCCAGGAAGGGTACAATGAATTTTATTAAAGGTCGCATTTCAAAAATAATCTTTCAGAAAATTAGATGAACTTGTGACGTTAAAGTATGGAGAGCAAAGTACGTCATTGTGGATAAAACATTATTATCAGTGTATTAAATAATTACGGTTCCCAGGTGATTTGGTACGCAGTTTACGAAAGTCAAAACTCTAAAAAAATTTTGTTTTTGCACACAGGAAGGGTACAATGAATTTTATTATAGCTCGCATTTCAAAAGAATCTTTCAGAAAACTAGATGAACTAGTGACGTTAAAGTGTAGGGCTCAAGGAACGTAATTGTGGAAAAAAGTTATTATCAGTGTATTAAAGAATTATGGTTCCCAGGTCATTTGGTACGCAGTTTATCAAAGTCAAAACTATAAAATTTCTTTTGTTTTTGCACACAGGAAGGGTAAAATGAATTTTATTAAAGCTCGCATTTCAAAAGAATCTTTCAGAAAATTAGATGAACTAGTGACGTTAAAGTGTAGAGCGCAAAGAACGTCATTGTGGAAAAAACATTAATGTCAGTGTATTAAACAATTACGGTTCCCCGGTGATTTGGTACGTAGTTTACAAATGTCAAAAATGTAAAATTTCCTTTTGTTTTTGAACATAGGAAGGGAACAAGGAATTTTATTAAAACTCGCATTTTAAAAGAATCTTTCAGAAAACTGGATGAACTAGTGACATTAAAGTGTAGAGCGCAAAGAACATCATTGTGGAAAAAAATTATTATTAGTGTATTAAACAATTATGGTTCCCAGGTCATTTGGTACACAGTTTACAAAAGTCAAAAGTATAAAATTTCTTTTCGTTTTTGCACACAGGGAGGGTACAAGGAATTTTATTAAAGCTCGCATTTCAAAAGAATCTTTCAGAAAACTGGATGAACTAGTGACGTTAAACTGTAGAGCGGAAAGAACTTCATTGTGGAAAAACATTATTAGCAATTTATTAAACAATTACGGTTCCCAGGTGATTTGGTACGCAGTTTACGAAAGTGAAAACTATAAATTTCTTTCTGTTTCTGCACACAGGAAGGGTACAATGAATTTTATTAAAGCTCGCAATTCAAATGAATCTTTCAGAAAATTAGATGAACTAGTGACGTTAAAGTGTAGAGCGCAAAGAACGTCATTGTGGAAAAAACATTATTATCAGTGTATTAAACAATTACGGTTCCCAGGTGATTTGGTACGCAGTTTACAAATGTCAAAAATGTAAAATTTCCTTTTGTTTTTGAACATAGGAAGGGAACAAGGAATTTTATTAAAGCTCGCATTTCAAAAGAATCTTTCAGAAAACTGGATGAACTAGTGACATTAAAGTGTAGAGCGCAAAGAACATCATTGTGGAAAAAAATTATTATTAGTGTATTAAACAATTATGGTTCCCAGGTCATTTGGTACACAGTTTACAAAAGTCAAAAGTATAAAATTTCTTTTCGTTTTTGAACACAGGGAGGGTACAAGGAATTTTATTAAAGCTCGCATTTCAAAAGAATCTTTCAGAAAACTGGATGAACTAGTGACGTTAAACTGTAGAGCGGAAAGAACTTCATTGTGGAAAAAACATTATTAGCAATTTATTAAACAATTACGGTTCCCAGGTGATTTGGTACGCAGTTTACGAAAGTGAAAACTATAAATTTCTTTCTGTTACTGCACACAGGAAGGGTACAATGAATTCTATTAAAGCTCGCAATTCAAATGAATATTTCAGAAAATTAGATGAACTAGTGACGTTAAAGTGTACAGCGCAAAGAACGTCATTGTGGAAAAAACATTATTAGCATTTTGTTAAACAATTACGGTTCCCAGGTGATTTGGTACGCAGTTTACGAAAGTCAAACTATATAATTTCTTTTTGTTTTGCACGCAGGAAGGGTACAATGAATTTTATTAAAGCTTGAATTTCAAAAGAATCTTTCAGAAAACTAGATAAACTAGTGACAATAAAGTACAGAGTGCAAAGAACGTCATTGAGGAAAAAGTATTATTATCAGTGTATTAAACAATTACGGTTTCCAGGTGATTTGGTACGCAGTTTACGAAAGTCAAAACTATAAAAAAATTTTGTTTTTGCACACAGGAGGGGTACAATGAATTTTATTATAGCTCGCATTTCAAAAAAATCTTTCGGAAAACTAGATGAACTAGTGACGTTAAAGTGTAGGGCTCAAGGAACGTAATTGTGTAAAAAAGTTATTATCAGTGTATTAAAGAATTACGGTTCCCAGGTCATTTGGTACGCAGTTTATCAAAGTCAAAACTATAAAATTTCTTTTGTTTTTGCACACAGGAAGGGTAAAATGAATTTTATTAAAGCTCGCATTTCAAAAGAATCTTTCAGAAAATTAGATGAACTAGTGACGTTAAAGTGTAGAGCGCAAAGAACGTCATTGTGGAAAAAACATTAATGTCAGTGTATTAAACAATTACGGTTCCCCGGTGATTTGGTACGCAGTTTACAAATGTCAAAAATGTAAAATTTCCTTTTGTTTTTGAACATAGGAAGGGAACAAGGAATTTTATTAAAGCTCGCATTTCAAAAGAATCTTTCAGAAAACTGGATGAACTAGTGACATTAAAGTGTAGAGCGCAAAGAACATCATTGTGGAAAAAAATTATTATTAGTGTATTAAACAATTATGGTTCCCAGGTCATTTGGTACACAGTTTACAAAAGTCAAAAGTATAAAATTTCTTTTCGTTTTTAAACACAGGGAGGGTA
Source organism: Eudiplozoon nipponicum (assembly GCA_029291075.1). NCBI lineage: Eukaryota > Metazoa > Platyhelminthes > Monogenea > Mazocraeidea > Diplozoidae > Eudiplozoon > Eudiplozoon nipponicum. The sequence continues at coordinate 213,947 of JAQBSW010000166.1, read as the reverse complement.
CAAGGAATTTTATTAAAGCTCGCATTTCAAAAGAATCTTTCAGAAAACTGGATGAACAAGTGACGTTAAACTGTAGAGCGGAAAGAACTTCATTGTGGAAAACATTATTAGCAATTTATTAAACAATTACGGTTCCCAGGTGATTTGGTACACAGTTTACGAAAGTGAAAACTATAAATTTCTTTCTGTTTCTGCACAGGAAGGGTACAATGAATTTTGTAAAGCTCGCAATTCAAATGAATATTTCAGAAAATTAGATGCACTAGTGACGTTAAAGTGTACAGCGCAAAGAATGTCATAGTGGAAAGATCATTATTATCATTGTGTTAAACAATTACGGTTCCCAGGTGATTTGGTACGCAGTTTACGAAAGTCAAACTATATAATTTCTTTTTGTTTTGCACACAGGAAGGGTACAATGAATTTTATTATAGCTTGAATTTCAAAAGAATCTTTCAGAAAACTAGATAAACTAGTGACAATAAAGTACAGAGCGCAAAGAACGTCATTGAGGAAAAAGTATTATTATCAGTGTATTAAACAATGACGGTTTCCATGTGATTTGGTACGCAGTTTACGAAAGTCAAAACTATAAAATTTCTTTATGTTTTTGCACACAAGTAGAGTACAATGAATTTTATTAAAGCTCGCATTTCAAAAGAATCTTTCAGAAAACTAAATGAACTTGTGGCGTTAAAGTGTAGAGCGCAAAGAACGTCATTGTGGAAAAAACATTATAGAATAGAATAGAATAGAATATCTTTATTTGGATTCAAACCACACATGTTCCATCAAATAATAAAATTGGAAAATGTACAATGTAAAAAGATATTACATCACATAAATATGTGCAATTAGTCTCATGTAGATAAGTAAATCTAACTAGTTGTACTGTACAATATATCAACATAAGAAATTTCGGCTGTAAAGAGTGATAGATTATTCATCAAAAATAGTAAAATTTAAGGTATAATTCGAGTGTAACATTATGCAAAAGAATGGGAACCATGACTAGCGATTGGTTGTATGTATTGTTGATTAACATGATGCAATAATGCATAACATTTCAATTTTAATAATACAAAACTTGGAGATTGAATCTCAAGTTATGCTGCTGATAACAATTAGTCTTGTCTTTTATTCAACCATCAGAAAGTATTATAGAATAGAATAGAATATCTTTATTTGGATTCAAACCACACATGTTCCATTAAATAATAAAATTAGAAAATGTACAATATAAAAAGATATCACATCACATATATATGCGCAATTAAGTGTACTGTACAGTTTATCGGCATCTGAAAGATCAGCTGTAAACAGTGATAGATTCTTAATCAAAATTGAAAATTTAAGTTATAACTCGAATATTACATTTGTTGCTGAAACAATTAATCTTGGCTTTTATTTAACCATGAAAAAGTATTATCATAATCAAAATTAAAAATATCATCAGGATTAAACACTTTTTCTAGTTCGGTAGATAAAAATTTAAAAGACATTTTAGTTGGAGGCGTTTCTCTAAGCCCCTTTCGCAAGTGATTTTAAATTTTGTAAATTTTTGAAAACAAGAACAGCTTGCTCGCAACATTCCCAATCAAAGGTGGAGATATTGCAGAATGACCAGATCTAGTTCCAATTTCATGACTCTTTCTTATGGGATTCATATAGGCACCAGACCACTGGTTTAAATGGAAAACTTTTATACAATAGCACATTCTCCGAAACCATAAAGGGTGCAGTGATACAAATTGTAATCTAGTGGCGTATATAGTGCAGGAGATAGGACTAATTTGTTTCACAACTTTTTTTTGTACAGCTTCTATTTTATTAGACAGACCCTTTGTTAAGGGATTCCAAGTAGCGGCGGCATATTCTAGTATCGGTCTAATCCATATTACAAACATTTTGAATTTTATTTCATGTGATATAATATTTCTATTTATCAATGCCCATCTGTTCTTGGCACTGCCTACTATCCTTTCAATATATCTCTCAGCAGAAGCCGTACAATGAATAGTTATGCCTAAATCCTTAATTTCTTGCATAAGTTTAATCTCAAAAACATCATTAATCTCAGCATCATGAAAATAAACATACTCAACATCTGTTCTGTTACCTATTTTTAAAGCTCTCGTCTTTTTACTGTTTATTCTCAGCCCTAGTGTTAACAAATATCTACTTAAATCATACAAATCAAGTGTCACATTATTTTTGGAGAATTCAACATTATTTGGATCAATTGGAAAGATTATTTTCAAATCATCAGCAAATTTGCAAACTCGACCGTTAGGAATCTTAATTTCCAAATATGCAAATACAATTTTAAATAATATTGGCCCCAAACTGGATCCCTGTGGAACTCCACTTGTTACTCTTTTCGATTTAGATACCAAATCGTTTACTTGAATACTCATTCTTCGATTATATAAGTAGTACCTAAGTAATCTAAAAATATTCGGATCAATATTCAATAAATTAATCATATTCAAGATAGCATCAAAAGATATAGAGTCAAAAGCTTTTGAGATATCTATGAATACAATTAATGCATCTAACTTTTTCTCATCTAATGTAATTACATGTTTCCACATAGAGAGCATATTAGTAGTTGTCGACCTGTCTTTCGTGAAGCCATGTTGGCATACATCGAAATCAGCCGGCAGCATACGTTCTAAATGATCAAGTATTAATCGTTCTATTATCTTCAAAAACGAGGGAATAATAGAAATTAATCTGTTATCACTGGCACACGTTGGCTTACTTACTTTAGGCAAAGGTTTGGCTACTATTGTTAGTATATCGATTGGTAATATCCCATTCTTCAAAATTCTATATATTAAATTGCAGAGCGCATTCATAAAATTTAAGGGTAATTGAAGTAGGTTATCAATCGATATACCAAGGTGATCTTTTTGTTTTTTTGATTTTATTTTTAACATTAATTCTATCAATGCATCACTGTCAATAATAAGTCCTAGATCCTGGTTTCCCGAAGATTCCGGTAGATCAATAGCATTATTTTTCTTCTGCGGATTACATAATAAGTTGCCAAATACTTCATCCAATTCATAAAGAAATTCATAATCAGCTTTACCCACAGGTAATATAAGGTTTAATTTTTCCTTATATTTACCGTAGTCTATGAGGAGTTTTAACCCTAGTCTAGGATTACTCTTCAATTTAGCCAAAATAATTCTCTCTGATCTTTGACGGATTATCAGCAGTGATGAATTAATTTCTTTATCGATCATATCTAACCTCATTTTTTTTATACTATTGATTAGACTACATTTCATTATATTATCTCGTTTGATTCTTAGCTTACATAACTTCCTATTGATTCGCTTTGGTATTACATCCGTAAATGTTGATGCTCTAAATATATCAGATAATAACAGTGAAACAGAAGAAAAAAATTTGTCATCGTTCATGATAAAAAAACTTTCATAATCAATTGATAAGCTTAATTCTCTAAAAAGATTCCAGTTGATTCTGGAACATTGCATGTGAGCATTTTCAAAATTAGGTGTCAATGTTTTGCTACTCAAAATGTTCCATTGTAAAATAATTTGTTTATGATCCAATTCTTTGAAGTAATTTACAACATCATAACTGTGTGAGTTCAACACTTCAACTTCTAAATATACATGGTCTAAGCATTCCGAACCTCTAGTTGGTTCCTTTATAATCTGCTTAAGATCATGATTAGAAAAAAGATTGATTATTTCACAGTCATGCACCTTATTAAAATCTCCTACCACAATAATATAACCATGGCAGTCAAAAATAGATTGAAAGGAATTGATAAACATTTGATCATCATGTAAATTAGCATACGGCGGTCTGTAAACCGCGATAAGAATCAGGTTATCAATTTGTATAGATACAAATTGAATGACAGAATTATATTTGCTAGAATGTAACACTGTTGCATTTAATATCGATTAGCTATAAATAAGTACTCCTCCACCTATTTTATCCAGTGATCTGTCTTTCCTAAATAGAGAATAATGAGGAATGTCAAATTCATAGTTTTCAATGTTCTTGTTCAGGCAGGTTTCAGATAATATTATAAAGTCAAAATTGTTACTTATTATAAAATCACACAACAAAAAAGTTTTATTCTTAATACTTCTACAATTAGCATAAAATAATGTATATGAAAAAGACAACTCATCTTTACTATCATCAATAGTTACTGATTTAACTTTTTCGGTTTCCTTATACTTCGTTTGTTGGGTACCGTATCTATGGTACGTAGCTGTTCGCTGTCCACCACATTCATTAACGAAATCCCGTTTTTTGTGATTTTGGAGTCGTTTGACACACCCTTTATTGTGACTATTTCCGCATGACTTGATTTCTGATCTAGATTCTTCTTTAACTTTTTTACCGCAGCCAGTTTTCTTTACAGAAAAGTCTTGTCTCTGGTGATGAATATGTTCTGAAAGTTACTACATTCTTCTTTCTTTTTATTAATATCCTCAACTTGCTTGTTCGTCGGCCTTTTTGACAATTTTATCACAACTCGTCTTGGACGTTCCGATTTTTGTCCAACTCTAAAGCATTTAGTTATTTCAGCTTCAGTCGTATCTCTAATTAAAGCATTTAACTTTTCAACATCCTTATGATCAGCATTTTCCTTAAGATTAAATAAAATTAATTGTTCTTGTTTTCCAATTCTCGCAGAAACTTCATTAGACAAAATATTCAATATTTCTTCCCCAGAAGAACTGCTTTTTGTTGATATGTCATCTTCTTTAGTTATTTCGCTTAACTCGATCCATGGTTTAACATTGTCTTCTAATTTATCCATCCTATTGTTTAACGCAACGGTCAATTGCTCAATTTTTGCGCTTAAATGATCATTTCTCCTCTCTGATACGTCCAATTTTGCTGAATAGTTGCTAGCATCCGACTGTAGCTTTAAAATTGTATTTTTTAAAGTTTTATTTACCTCCCTAAGCTCCTTCATGGAGTTTTGAAGGTCCGTAATAATTTTTTCTAATTCAGTATTCAAAAAAGTTGGAGCCACTTTAAACCGCGCGCGTTGCTATTATAAATGTATATAACAATTACGGTTCCCAGGTGATTTGGTACGCAGTTTACGAAAGTCAAAACTATAAAATTTCGTTTTGTTTTTGCACACGGAAGGGTACAATGAATTTTATTAAAGCTCGCATTTCAAAAGAATCTTTCAGAAAACTAGATGAACTAGTGACGTTAAAGTGTAGAGCGCAAAGAACGTCATTGTGGAAAAAACATTATTATCAGTGTATTAAACAATTACGGTTCCCAGGTGATTTGGTACGCAGTTTACGAAAGTCAAAACTATAAAATTTCTTTTGTTTTTGCACACAGGAAGGGTACAATGAATTTTATTAAAGCTCGCATTTCAAAAGAATCTTTCAGAAAACTAGATGAACTAGTGACGTTAAAGTGTAGAGCGCAAAGAACGTCATTGTGGAAAAAACATTATTATCAGTGTATTAAACAATTACGGTTCCCAGGTGATTTGGTACGCAGTTTAAGAAAGTCAAAACCATAAAATTTCTTTTTGTCTTTGCACCCAGGAAGGGTTCAAAGAATTTTATTAAAGGTCGCATTTCAAAAATAATCTTTCAGAAAACTAGATGAACTAGTGACGTTAAAGTGTAGAGCGCAAAGAACATCATTGTGGAAAATACATTATTATCAGTGCATTAAACAATTACGGTTCCCATGTGATTTGTTACGCAGTTTACGAAAGTCAAAACTATAAAATTTCTTTATGTATTTGCACACAAGTAGAGTACAATAAATTTTATTAAAGCTCGCATTTCAAAAGAATCTTTCAGAAAACCTGATGAACTAGTGGCGTTAAAGTGTAGAGCGCAAAGAACGTCATTGTGGAAAAAACATTATAATTAGTGTATTAAACAATTACGGTTCCTAGTTGGTTATGTACGCAGTTTACAAAAGTCAAAACTATAAAATTTTGTTATATTTTTGCACACAGGAAGGGTACAATGATTTATATTAAAGCTCGCATTTCAAAACAATCTTTCAGAAAACATGACGAACCAGTGACGTTAAAATGTAGAGCGCAAAGAACGTCATTGTGGAAAAAACATTATTATCAATGTATTTAATAATTATGGTTCCCAGGTGATTTCGTACGCATTTTCGAAAGTCAAAACCATAAAATTTCTTTTTTGTTGCACCCAGGAAGGGTACAATGAATTTCATTAAAGGTCGCATTTCAAAAATAATCTTTCAGAAAACTAGATGAACTAGTGACGTTAAAGTGTAGAGCGTAAAGAACGTCATTGTGGAAAATACATTATTATCAGTGTATTAAACAATTACGTTTCCGAGAATATTTGGTACGCAGTTTAAGAAAGTCAAAACTATAAAATTTCTTTTGTTTTTGCACACATGAAGGGTACAATGAAATTTATTAAAGCTCGCATTTCAAAAGAATCATTCGAAAAATTAGATGAAATTGTGACTTTATGTGTAGAGCGCAAAGACGTCATTGTGGGAAAAAACTTTATTATCAGTTTATTAAACAATTACGGTTCCCAGGTGATTTGGTACGCAGTGTACGAAAGTCAAAACTATACAATTTCATTTTGTTTTTGCACACAGCAAGGGTACAACGAATTTTATTAAAGCTCGCATTTCAAAAGAATCTTTCAGAAAACTAGAGGAATTAGTGGCGTTAAAATGTAGAGCGCAAAGAACGTCATTGTGGAAAAAACATTATTATAAGAGTGGTGAAACAATGACAGTTCCCAGGTGATTTGGTACGCAGTTTACGAAAGTCAAAACTATAAAATTTCTTTATCTTTTTGCACACTGGAAGGGTACCATGAATTTTATTAAAGCTCGAATATCAAAACAATCTTTCAGAAAACAAGCTAACCAGTGACGTTAAAAAGTAGAGCGCAAAGAACGTCATTGTGGAAAAAAATTATTATCAGTGTATTAAACAATTACGGTTCCCAGGTGATTTGGTACGCAGTTTACGAAAGTCAAAACCATAAAATTTCTTTTTGTTTTTGCACCCAGGAAGGGTACAATGAATTTTATTAAAGGTCGCATTTCAAAAATAATCTTTCAGAAAATTAGATGAACTTGTGACATTAAAGTATGGAGAGCAAAGTACGTCATTGTGGATAAAACATTATTATCAGTGTATTAAATAATTACGGTTCCCAGGTGATTTGGTGCGCAGTTTAGGAAAGTCAAAACTCTAAAAAAATTTTGTTTTTGCACACAGGAGGGGTACAACGAATTTTATTATAGCTCGCATTTCAAAAAAATCTTTCGGAAAACTAGATGAACTAGTGACGTTAAAGTGTAGGGCTCAAGGAACGTAATTGTGGAAAAAAGTTATTATCAGTGTATTAAACAATTACGGTTCCCAGGTGATTTGGTACGCAGTTTACGAAAGTCAAAACTATAAAATTTCTTTTTGTTTTTGCACACAGGAAGGGTAAAATGAATTTTATTAAAGCTCGCATTTCAAAAGAATCTTTCAGAAAACTAGATGAACTAGTGACGTTAAAGTGTAGAGCGCAAAGAACGTCATTGTGGAAAAAATATTAATGTCAGTATATTAAACAATTACGGTTCCCCGGTGATTTGGTACGCAGTTTAGGAAAGTCAAAACTATAAAAATATTTTGTTTTTGCACACAGGAGGGGTACAACGAATTTTATTATAGCTCGCATTTCAAAAGAATCTTTCGGAAAACTAGATGAACTAGTGACGTTAAAGTGTAGAGCGCAAAGAAATTAATTGTGGAAAAAAGTTATTATCAGTGTATTAAAGAATTATGGTTCCCAGGTCATTTGGTACGCAGTTTATGAAAGTCAAAACTATAAAATTTCTTTTTGTTTTTGCACACAGGAAGGTTAAAATGAATTTTATTAAAGCTCGCATTTGAAAAGAATCTTTCAGAAAATTAGATGAACTAGTGACGTTAAAGTGTAGAGCGCAAAGAACGTTATTGTGGAAAAAAATTATTATCAGTGTATTAAACAATTACGGTTCCCAGGTGATTTGGTACGCAGTTTACACAAGTCAAAACTATAAAATTTCTTTTTGTTTTTGAACACAGGGAGGGTACAAGGAATTTTAATAAAGCTCGCATTTCAAAAGAATCTTTCAAAAAAACTGGATGAACCAGTGACGTTAAAGTGTAGAGCGCAAAGAACTTCATTGTGGAAAAAACATTATTAGCAATTTATTAAACAATTACGGTTCCCAGGTGATTTGGTACGCAGTTTACGAAAGTGAAAACTATAAATTTCTTTCTGTTTCTGCACACAGGAAGGGTACAATGAATTTTATTAAAGCTTGCAATTCAAAAGAATATTTCAGAAAATTAGATGAAGTAGTGACGTTAAAGTGTACAGCGCAAAGAACGTCATTGTGGAAAAAACATTATTAGCATTTTATTAAACAATTACGGTTCCCAGGTGATTTGGTACGCAGTTTACGAAAGTCAAACTATATAATTTCTTTTTGTTTTGCACACAGGAAGGTTACAATGAATTTTATTAAAGCTCCCATTTCAAAAGAATCTTCCAGAAAACTATATGAACTAGTGACGTTAAATTGTAGAACGCAAAGAACGTCATTGTGGAAAAAACATTATTAGCATTTTGTTAAACAATTACGGTTCCCAGGTGATTTGGTACGCAGTTTACGAAAGTCAAACTATATAATTTCTTTTTGTTTTGCACACAGGAAGGGTACAATGAATTTTATTATAGCTTGAATTTCAAAAGAATCTTTCAGAAAACTAGATAAACTAGTGACAATAAAGTACAGAGCGCAAAGAACGTCATTGAGGAAAAAGTATTATTATCAGTGTATTAAACAATGACGGTTTCCATGTGATTTGGTACGCAGTTTACGAAAGTCAAAACTATAAAATTTCTTTATGTTTTTGCACACAAGTAGAGTACAATGAATTTTATTAAAGCTCGCATTTCAAAAGAATCTTTCAGAAAACTAAATGAACTTGTGGCGTTAAAGTGTAGAGCGCAAAGAACGTCATTGTGGAAAAAACATTATAGAATAGAATAGAATAGAATATCTTTATTTGGATTCAAACCACACATGTTCCATCAAATAATAAAATTGGAAAATGTACAATGTAAAAAGATATTACATCACATAAATATGTGCAATTAGTCTCATGTAGATAAGTAAATCTAACTAGTTGTACTGTACAATATATCAACATAAGAAATTTCGGCTGTAAAGAGTGATAGATTATTCATCAAAAATAGTAAAATTTAAGGTATAATTCGAGTGTAACATTATGCAAAAGAATGGGAAACATGACTAGCGATTGGTTGTATGTATTGTTGATTAACATGATGCAATAAGGCATAACATTTCAATTTTTATAATACAAAACTTGGAGATTGAATCTCAAGTTATGCTGCTGATAACAATTAGTCTTGTCTTTTATTCAACCATCAGAAAGTATTATAGAATAGAATAGAATATCTTTATTTGGATTCAAACCACACATGTTCCATTAAATTGTAGGGGTACTTTTAGCTGTTGCTTTCTAGTTCGTGATTTTTACCCCTACTACATATCAATGGTCGCTCTTATGACTACCCGTGCGCCTAATCAGTCTGATCTTTTTCGGATGATTGATGTGAGAAGGCAAAAACATCTGGTCATACGTATATTAGATATAAAGTTGCAAATAGTAATGTAATTCACAGTTAGTTCAAATTGAATACATGTTAGTCAGCTGTAAAAATAGATTTTAAGCAAAAATAGGTCTTAAACACCATTCACAGTGAGAATAGTCAAACGATTAAAAATACATGACAATATGAACATAGTAAGATGATTTATGTTTATAGAGGAAAATGTTTTACACACAAATAGTTATTCTTACACAAATGTCTGGATTGAATTGTATTTTTATCATCGATTTAAAACATGAAGATATGTAAAAAGTCATCGTTAAAAGCAATCACTAAAATGAAGGAGTAAGCCCCATAAAAACTTCAATGATCAAAACTCACGAATATTTATTTCATGTCATTATTATAATCTATTATTGTCTGAAATTCTGAATGGCACAATTAACTGACAACAGTAAAAATTGTTAATATTCCAATTGAGCGGAATAAATCCGCAGCGACACAATAGTACACCGCCTGATCCTCGCGGATCGCGCGCGGTTCTCTCTCATTTATAAAAACACTATTAATTACAAATAAAATTGCAGTTCAAGAAATATCGATTAAAACTGCTTGAGACTAAAAGAGATTGTTCCTAAAATCACAGCTAAGAGAAATATTGTTTAAGGACAGAGTTAGAATATTTTACCTTAAAGAGCACAGCGTTTGTAAAAATTGACCTTCGTTGGGTTGTAACACGGAGCCGAGTGTTACATACACCCCCCCCGACAGTGAAAATTAGTACACAATGAAGAGGGCTAACCTTACAGTAAATGTTATTGCTCTTTCATGCCGTATAACGACTGATTTTGGTCTCTGTCAACACTGATACTGGCTCCTCTATTTCTCGCGTTCTTGGACGGATGGTTAGGTCGAAGTGTTCGAGAAAGTCATGTCCAATGATGTTTCATGTCGTGTTGTCGATGATGAACGGATATTTGAAACATCATTTTGAGTTGGAGAACGAGATTGTGTGTACTCGTACCCCAAACGTCGCTATGTTGGAGCCATTCGCGCAGGTCAGACTGTTGCTGTCGACTGGGTGGGTTGGTTCGAGATAATTGTGGCGTAGTGAGCTTACATCTGATCCAGTGTCTATGACAATTCATTCGCCAGAGATTGCGTCACGGATGAGGAAGTATGTTGATAGTGGCAACCGGCGATGAGATTGATTGCTGGCATTTGGGCGTTTGAAGCATGACTTAATTGGAGACGTCGCTGTAAAGACAATAGTTTGATTGCGCTCTACCGCGAAGGCAACGTGCTTCGAGCCATCAGACGTGGAGCGGCCAACAATTTGCGGTGCTCAGCCTCTGCTGCCGCCGAAGAGGCTGACCCCACCCGTCTTCCGAACCTTCCATGGGCGGATCCTCCTGAGTTGTTGAGGGTGACCGCGCCCATTTGAACGTCGCGCCTGTGCGCGGGTATGTGCAGACGTTTCCGAGGCAATAACGTGTGTAGTGGCCTTCATTGAAAGTGTTTGAATTTCTCAAAATCTAGCTGTTTATTAATTCCTTACTGGCTGTGAGTTCGACGAACCGGGGTACTTTGCGGAGTTGCTATCTCGTTCTTGATTTTGTACCCCTACTACATATCAATGGTGGCTATTATTACTACCCGTGCGCCTAATCAGTCTCTGATCCTTTTCGGATGGTTGATGTGAGAAGGCAAAAACATCTGGTCATACGTATATTAGATATAATGTTGCAAATAGCAATATAATTCACAGTTAGTCTAAATTGAATATATGTTAGTCAGCTGTAAAAATAGATTTTTATGCAAAAATAGGTCTTAAACACCATTCACAGTGAGAATAGTCAAACGATTAAAAATACATGACAATATGGACATAGTAAGTTGATTTATGTTTATAGAGGAAAATGTTTTACACACAAATAGTTATTCTTACACAAATGTCTGGATTGAATTTTATTTTTATCATCGATTTAAAACATGAAGATATGTAAAAAGTCATCGTTAAAAGCAATCACTAAAATGAAGGAGTAAGCCCCATAAAAACTTCAATGATCAAAACTCACGAATATTTATTTCATGTCATTATTATAATCTATTATTGTCTGAAATTCTGAATGGCACAATTAACTGACAACAGTAAAAATTGTTAATATTCCAACTGAGCGGAATAAATCCGCAGCGACACAATAGTCCAATGCGTGATCCTCGCGGATCGCGCGCGGTTCTGTTTCTTTAATAAAAACACTATTAATTACAAATAAAGTTGCAGTTCAAGAAATATCGATTAAAACTGCTTGAGACTAAAAGAGATTGTTCCTAAAATCACAGCTAAGAGAAATATTGTTTAAGGACAGAGTTAGAATATTTGACCTTAAAGAGCACAGCGTTTGTAAAAATTGACCTTCGTTGGGTTGTAACACGGAGCCACGTGTTACAGTACAATATAAAAAGATTTCAAATCACATATATATATTTGCAATTAGTTGTACTGTACAATTTATCAGCATCTGAAAGATCAGCTGTAAACAGTGATAGATTCTTAATCAAAATTGAAAATTTAAGTTATAACTCGAGTATTACATTTGTTGCTGAAAAACAATTAATCCTGTCTTTTATTTAACCATGAGAAAGTATTATCATAATCAAAATTAAAAAGAGAATAGCTTGCTCGCAACATTCCCCACCAATGGTGGAGATATTGCAAAATGACCAGATCTAGTTCCAATTTCATGACTCTTTCTTATGGGATTCATATAGGCACCAGACCACTGGTTCGAATGGAAAGCTTTTATGCAATAGTACATTCTCCGAAACCATAAAGGATGCAGTGATACAAAATGTAATCTAGTGGCGTATATAGTGCAGGAGATAGGACTAATTTGTTTCACAACTTTTTTTTGTACAGCTTCTATTTTATTAGACAGACCCTTTGTTAAGGGATTCCAAGTAGCGGCGGCATATTCTAGTATCGGTCTAATCCATATTACAAACATTTTGAATTTTATTTCATGTGATATAATATTTCTATTTATCAATGCCCATCTGTTCTTGGCACTGCCTACTATCCTTTCAATATCTCTCTCAGCAGAAGCCGTACAATGAATAGTTATGCCTAAATCCTTAATTTCTTGCATAAGTTTAATCTCAAAAACATCATTAATCTCAGCATCATGAAAATAAACATACTTAAAATCTGTTCTGTTACCTATTTTTAAAGCTCTCGTCTTTTTACTGTTTATTCTCAGCCCTAGTGTTAACAAATATCTACTTAAATCATACAAATCAAGTGTCACATTATTTTTGGAGAATTCAACATTATTTGGATCAATTGGAAAGATTATTTTCAAATCATCAGCAAATTTGCAAACTCGACCGTTAGGAATCTTAGTTTCCAAATATGCAAATACAAATTTAAATAATATTGGTCCCAAACTGGATCCCTGTGGAACTCCACTTGTTACCCTTTTCGATTTAGATACCAAATTGTTTACTTGAATACTCATTCTTCGATTATATAAGTAGTACCTAAGTAATCTAAAAATATTCGGATCAATATTCAATAAATTAATCATATTCAAGATAGCATCAAAAGATATAGAGTCAAAAGCTTTTGAGATATCTATGAATACAATTAATGCATCTAACTTTTTTTCATCTAATGTAATTACATGTTTCCACATAGAGAGCATATTAGTAGTTGTCGACCTGTCTTTCATGAAGCCATGTTGGCATACATCGAAATCAGCCGGCAGCATACGTTCTAAATGATCAAGTATTAATCGTTCTATTATCTTCAAAAACGATGGAATAATAGAGATTAATCTGTAATCACTGGCACACGTTGGCTTACTTACTTTAGGCAAAGGTTTAGCTACTATTGTTAGTATATCGATTGGTAATATCCCATTCTTCAAAATTCTACTTATAAAATTGCAGAGCGCATTCATAAAATTTAAGGGTAATTGAAGTAGGTTATCAATCGATATACCAAGGTGATCGTTTTGTTTTTTTTGATTTTATTTTTAACATTAATTCTATCAATGCATCACTGTCAATAACAAGTCCTAGATCCTGGTTTCCCGAACATTCCGGTAGATCAATAGCATTATTTTTCTTCTTCGGATTACATAATAAGTTGCCAAATACTTCATCCAATTCACAAAGAAATTCATAATCAGCTTTACCCACAGGTAATATAAGGTTTAATTTTTACTTATATTTACCGTAGTCTGTGAGGAGTTTGAACCCTAGTCTAGGATTACACTTCAATTTAGCCAAAATAATTCTCTCTGATCTTTGACGGATTATCAGCAGTGATGAATTAATTTCTTTATCGATCATATCTAACCTCATTTTTTTATACTATTGATTAGACTACATTTCATTATATTATCTCGTTTGATTCTTAGCTTACATAACTTCCTATTGATTTGCTTTGGTATTACATCCGTAAATGTTGATGCTCTAAATATATGAGATAATAACAGTGAAACAGAAGAAACAAATTCGTCATCGTTCATGATAAAAAAACTTTCATAATCAATTGATAAGTTTAATTCTCTAAAAAGATTCCAGTTGATTCTGGAACATTGCACGTGAGCATTTTCAAAATTAGTTGTCAATGTTTTGCTACTCAAAATGTTCCATTGTAAAATAATTTGTTTATGATCCAATTATTTGAAGTAATTTACAACATCATAACTGTGTGAGTTCAACACTTCAACTTCTAAATATACATGGTCTAAGCATTCCGAACCTCTAGTTGGTTCCTTTATAATCTGCTTAAGATCATGATTAGAAAAAGATTGATTATTTCACAGTCATGCACCTTATTAAAATCTCCTACCACAATAATATAACCATGGCAGTCAAAAATAGATTGAAAGGAATTGATAAACATTTGATCATCATGTAAATTAGCATACGGCGGTCTGTAAACCGCGATAAGAATCAGGTTATCAATTTGTATAGATACAAAATCAATGACAGAATTATATTCGCTAGAATGTAACACTGTTGCATTTAATATCGATTTGCTATAAATAAGTACTCCTCCACCTCTTTTATCCAGTGATCTGTCTTTCCTAAATAGAGAATAATGAGGAATGTCAAATTCATAGTTTTCAATGTTCTTGTTCAGCCAGGTTTCAGATAATATTATAAAGTCAAAATTGTTACTTATTATAAAATCACACAACAAAAAAGTTTTATTCTTAATACTTCTACATTTAGCATAAAATAATGTATATGAACAAGACAACTCATCTTTACTATCATCAATAGTTACTGATTTAACTTTTTCGGTTTCCTTATACTTCGTTTGTTGGGTACCGTATCTATGGTTCGTAGCTGTCCGCTGTCCACCACATTCATTAACGAAACCCCGTTTTTTGTGATTTTAGAGTCGTTTGACACACCCTTTATTGTGACTATTTCCGCATGACTTGATTTCTGATCTAGATTCTTCTTTAACTTTTTTACCGCAGCCAGTTTTCTTTGCAGAAAAGTCTTGTCTCTAGTGATGAATATGTTCTGAAAGTTACTGCATTCTTCTTTCTTTTTATTAATATCCTCAACTTGCTTGTTCGTCGGCCTTTTTGACAATTTTCTCACAACTGGTCTTGGACGTTCCGATTTTTGTCCAACTCTAAAGCATTTAGTTATTTCAGCTTCAGTCGTATCTCTAATTAAAGCATTTAACTTTTCAACATCCTTATGATCAGCATTTTCCTTAAGATTAAATAAAATTAATTGTTCTTGTTTTCCAATTCTCGCAGAAACTTCATTAGACAAAATATTCAATATTTCTTCCCCAGAAGAACTGCTTTTTGTTGATATGTCATCTTCTTTAGTTATTTCGCTTAAATCAATCCATGGTTTAACATTGTCTTCTAATTTATCCATCCTATTGTTTAACGCAACGGTCAATTGCTCAATTTTTGCGCTTAAATTATCATTTCTCCTCTCTGATACGTCCAAATTTGCTGAATAGTTGCTAGCATCCGACTGTAGCTTTAAAATTGTATTTTTTAAAGTTTTATTTTCCTCCCTAAGCTCCTTCATGGAGTTTTGAAGGTCCGTAATAATTTTTTCAAATTCAGTATTCAAAAAAGTTGGAGCCATTTTAAACCGCGCGCGTTGCTATTATAAATGTATATAACAATTACGGTTCCCAGGTGATTTGGTACGCAGTTTACGAAAGTCAAAACTATAAAATTTCTTTTTGTTTTTGCACACAGGAAGGGTACAATGAATTTTATTAAAGCTCGCATTTCAAAAGAATCTTTCAGAAAACTAGATGAACTAGTGACGTTAAAGTGTAGAGCGCAAAGAACGTCATTGTGGAAAAAACATTATTATCGGTGTATTAAACAATTACGGTTCCCAGGTGATTTGGTACGCAGTTTACGAAAGTCAAAACTATAAAATTTCTTTTTGTTTTTGCACACAGGAAGGGTACAATGAATTTTATTAAAGCTCGCATTTCAAAAGAATCTTTCAGAAAACTAGATGAACTAGTGACGTTAAAGTGTAGAGAGCAAAGAACGTCATTGTGGAAAAACATTATTATCAGTGTATTAAACAATTACGGTTCCCAGGTGATTTGGTACGCAGTTTACGAAAGTCAAAACTATAAAATTTCTTTTTGTTTTTGCACACAGGAAGGGCACAATGAATTTTATTAAAGCTCGCATTTCAAAAGAATCTTTCAGAAAACTAGATAAACTAGTGACGTTAAAGTGTAGAGCGCAAAGAACGTCATTGTGGAAAAAACATTATTATCAGTGTATTAAAAAATTACGGTTCCCAGGTGATTTGGTACGCAGTTTACGAAAGTCAAAACTATAAAATTTCTTTTTGTTTTTGCACACAGGAAGGGTACAATGAATTTTATTAAAGCTCGCATTTCAAAAGAATCTTTCAGAAAACTAGATGAACTAGTGACGTTAAAGTGTAGAGCGCAAAGAACGTCATTGTGGAAAAAACATTATTATCAGTGTATTAAACAATTACGGTTCCCAGTTGATTTGGTACGCAGTTTACGAAAGTCAAAACTATAAAATTTCTTTTTGTTTTTGCACACAGGAAGGGTACAATGAATTTTATTAAAGCTCGCATTTCAAAAGAATCTTTCAGAAAACTAGATAAACTAGTGACGTTAAAGTGTAGAGCGCAAAGAACGTCATTGTGGAAAAAACATTATTATCAGTGTATTAAACAATTACGGTTCCCAGGTGATTTGGTACGCAGTTTACGAAAGTCAAAACTATAAAATTTCTTTTTGTTTTGCACACAGGAAGGGTACAATGAATTTTATTAAAGCTCGCATTTCAAAAGAATCTTTCAGAAAACTAGATGAACTAGTGACGTTAAAGTGTAGAGCGCAAAGAACGTCATTGTGGAAAAAACATTATTATCAGTGTATTAAACAATTACGGTTCCCAGGTGATTTGGTACGCAGTTTACGAAAGTCAAAACTATAAAATTTCTTTTGTTTTTGCACACAGGAAGGGTACAATGAATTTTATTAAAGCTCGCATTTCAAAAGAATCTTCCGGAAAACTAGATGAATCAGTGACTTTAAAGTGTAGAGCGCAAAGAACGTCATTGTGGAAAAAACATTATTATCAGTGTATTAAACAATTACGGTTCCCAGGTGATTTGGTACGCAGTTTACGAAAGTCAAAACTATAAAATTTCTTTTTGTTTTTGCACACAGGAAGGATACAATGAATTTTATTAAAGCTCGCATTTCAAAAGAATCTTTCAGAAAACTAGATGAATTAGTGACGTTAAAGTGTAGAGCGCAAAGAACGTCATTGTGGAAAAAACATTATTATCAGTGTATTAAACAATTACGGTTCCCAGGTGATTTGGTACGCAGTTTACGAAAGTCAAAACTATAAAATTTCTTTTTCTTTTTGCACACAGGAAGGGTACAATGAATTTTATTAAAGCTCGCATTTCAAAAGAATCTTTCAGAAAACTAGATGAACTAGTGACGTTAAAGTGTAGAGCGCAAAGAACGTCATTGTGGAAAAAAATTATTATCAGTGTATTAAACAATTACGGTTCCCAGGTGATTTGGTACGCAGTTTACGAAAGTCAAAACTATAAAATTTCTTTTTGTTTTTGCACACAGGAAGGGTACAATGAATTTTATTAAAGCTCGCATTTCAAAAGAATCTTTCAGAAAACTAGATGAACTAGTGACGTTAAAGTGTAGAGCGCAAAGAACGTCATTGTGGAAAAAACATTATTATCAGTGTATTAAATAATTACGGTTCCCAGGTGATTTGGTACGCAGTTTACGAAAGTCAAAACTATAAAATTTCTTTTGTTTTTGCACACAGGAAGGGTACAATGAATTTTATTAAAGCTCGCATTTCAAAAGAATCTTTCAGAAAACTAGATGAACTAGTGACGTTAAAGTGTAGAGCGCAAAGAACGTCATTGTGGAAAAAATTTATTATCAGTGTATTAAAGAATTATGGTTCCCAGGTGATTTGGTACGCAGTTTACGAAAGTCAAAACTATAAAATTTCTTTTTGTTTTTGCACACAGGAAGGGTACAATGAATTTTATTAAAGCTCGCATTTCAAAAGAATCTTTCAGAAAACTAGATGAACTAGTGACGTTAAAGTGTAGAGCGCAAAGAACGTCATTGTGGAAAAAACATTATTATCAGTGTATTAAACATTTACGGTTCGCCGGTGATTTTGTACGCAGTTTACGAAAGTCAAAACTATAAATATTCTTTTTGTTTTTGCAAACAGGAAGGACACAATGAATTTTATTAAAGCTCGCATTTCAAAAGAATCTTGCAGAAATCTAGATAAACTAGTGATGCTAAAGTGTAGAGCGCAAAGAACGTCATTGTGGAAAAAACATTATTATCAGTGTATTAAACAATTACGGTTCCCAGGTGATTTGGTACGCAGTTTACGAAAGCCAAAACTATAAAATTTCTTTTTGTTTTTGCACAGAGGTAGGGTACAATGAATTTTATTAAAGCTCGCATTTAAAAAGAATCTTTCAGAAAACTAGATGAACTAGTGACGTCAAAGTGTAGAACGCAAAGAACGTCATTGTGGAAAAAACATTATTATCAGTGTATTAAAAAATTACCGTTACCAGTTGATTCGGTACGCAGTTTACGAATGTCAAAACTATAAAATTTCTTTTTGTTTTTGCAAACAGGATGGGTACAATGAATTTTATTAAAGCTCGCATTTCATTAGAATCTTTCAGAAAACTAGATGAATTAGTGACGTTAAAGTGTAGAGCGCAAAGAACGTCATTGTGGAAAAAACATTATTATTAGTGTATTAAACAAATACGGTTCCCAGGTGATTTGGTAAGCAGTTTACAAAAGCCAAAACTATAAAATTTCTTTTTGTTTTTGCACAGAGGTAGGGTACAATGAGTTTTATTAAAGCTCGCATTTCAAAAGAATCTTTCAGAAAACTAGATTAACTAGTGACGTTAAAGTGTAGAGCGCAAAGAACGTCATTGTGGAAAAAACATTATTATGAGTGTATTAAACATTTACGGTTCGCCGGTGATTTTGTACGCAGTTTACGAAAGTCAAAACTATAAATATTCTTTTTGTTTTTGCAAACAGGAAGGACACAATGAATTTTATTAAAGCTCGCATTTCAAAAGAATCTTGCAGAAATCTAGATAAACTAGTGATGCTAAAGTGTAGAGCGTAAAGAACGTCATTGTGGAAAAAACATTATTATCAGTGTATTAAAAAATTACGGTTCCCAGGTGATTTGGTACGCAGTTTACGAAAGTCAAAACTATAAAATTTCTTTTTGTTTTTGCACAGAGGAAGGGTACAATGAATTTTATTAAAGCTCGCATTTCAAAAGAATCTTTCAGAAAACTAGATGAACAAGTGACGTTAAAGTGTAGAGCGCAAAGAACGTCATTGTGGAAAAAACATTATTATCAGTGTATTAAAAAATTACCGTTCCCAGGTGATTTGGTACGCAGTTTACGAAAGTCAAAACTATAAAATTTCTTTTTGTTTTTGCAAACAGGAAGGGTACAATGAATTTTATTAAAGCTCGCATTTCAAAAGAATCTTTCAGAAAAACTAGAAGAATCAGTGACTTTAAAGTGTAGAGCGCAAAGAACGTGGTTGTGGAAAAAACATTATTATCAGTGTATTAAACAATTACGGTTCCCAGGTGATTTGGTACGCAGTTTACGAAAGTCAAAACTATAAAATTTCTTTTTGTTTTTGCACACAGGAAGGACACAATGAATTTTATTAAAGCTCGCATTTCAAAAGAATCTTGCAGAAATCTAGATAAACTAGTGATGCTAAAGTGTAGAGCGTAAAGAACGTCATTGTGGAAAAAACATTATTATCAGTGTATTAAACAATTACGGTTCCCAGGTGATTTGGTACGCAGTTTACGAAAGCCAAAACTATAAAATTTCTTTTTGTTTTTGCACAGAGGTAGGGTACAATGAATTTTATTAAAGCTCGCATTTCAAAAGAATCTTTCAGAAATCTAGATGAACTAGTGACGTTAAAGTGTAGAGCGCAAAGAACGTCATTGTGGAAAAAACATTATTATCAGTGTATTAAAAAATTACGGTTCCCGGTTGATTCGGTACGCGGTTTACGAATGTCAAAACTATAAAATTTCTTTTTGTTTTTGCATACAGGATGGGTACAATGAATTTTATTAAAGCTCGCATTTCAATAGAATCTTTCAGAAAACTAGATGAACTAGTGACGTTAAAGTGTAGAGCGCAAAGAACGTCATTGTGGAAAAAACATTATTATCAGTGTATTAAACAATTACGGTTCCCAGGTGATTTGGTACGCAGTTTACGAAAGCCAAAACTATAAAATTTCTTTTTGTTTTTGCACAGAGATAGGGTACAATGAATTTTATTAAAGCTCGCATTTCAAAAGAATCTTTCAGAAAACTAGATGAACTAGTGACGTTAAAGTGTAGAGCGCAAAGAACGTCATTGTGGAAAAAACATTATTATGAGTGTATTAAACATTTACGGTTCGCCGGTGATTTTGTACGCAGTTTACGAAAGTCAAAACTATAAATATTCTTTTTGTTTTTGCAAACAGGAAGGACACAATGAATTTTATTAAAGCTCGCATTTCAAAAGAATCTTGCAGAAATCTAGATAAACTAGTGATGCAAAAGTGTAGAGCGCAAAGAACGTCATTGTGGAAAAAAACATTATTATCAGTGTATTAAACAATTACGGTTCCCAGGTGATTCGGTACGCAGTTTACGAAAGTCAAAACTATAAAATTTCTTTTTGTTTTTGCACACAGGAAGGACACAATGAATATTATTAAAGCTCGCATTTCAAAAGAATCTTGCAGAATTCTAGATAAACTAGTGATGCTAAAATTTAGAGTGTAAAGAACGTCATTGTGGAAAAAACATTATTATCAGTGTATTAAAAAATTACGATTCCCAGTTGATTTGGTACGCAGATTACGAAAGCCAAAACTATAAAATTTCTTTTTGTTTTTGCACAGAAGTAGGGTACAATGAATTTAATTAAAGCTCGCATTTCAAAAGAATCTTTCAGAAAACTAGATGAACTAGTGACGTTAAAGTGAAGAGCACAAAGAACGCCACGGTAGAAAAAACATTATTATCAGCGTATTAAAGAATTACGGTTCCCTGGTGATTTGGTACGCAGTTTACGAATGTCAAAATTATAAAATTTCTTTTTGTTTTTGCACACAGGAAGGACACAATGAATTTTATTAAAGCTCGCATTTCAAAAGAATCTTTCAGAAAACTAGATGAACAAGTGACGTTAAATAGTGGAGCGCAAAGAACGTCATTTTGGAAATAACATTATTATCAGTGTATTAAAAAATTACCGTTCCCAGGTGATTCGGTACGCAGTTTACGAAAGTCAAAACTATAAAATTTCTTTTTGTTTTTGCAAACAGGAAGGGTACAATGAATTTTATTAAAGCTCGCATTTCAAAAGAATCTTCCAGGAAAACTAGAAGAATCAGTGACTTTAAAGTGTAGAGCGCAAAGAACGTTGTTGTGGAAAACACATTATTATCAGCGTATTAAACATTTACGGTTCGCCGGTGATTTTGTACGCAGTTTACGAAAGTCAAAACAATAAATATTCTTTTTGTTTTTGCAAACAGGAAGGACACAATGAATTTTATTAAAGCTCGCATTTCAAAAGAATCTTGCAGAAATCTAGATAAACTAGTGATGCTAAAGTGTAGAGCGTAAAGAACGTCATTGTTGAAAAAACATTATTATCAGTGTATTAAACAATTACGGTTCCCAGGTGATTTGGTACGCAGTTTACGAAAGCCAAAACTATAAAATTTCTTTTTGTTTTTGCACAGAGGTAGGGTACAATGAATTTTATTAAAGCTCGCATTTAAAAAGAATCTTTCAGAAAACTAGATGAACTAGTGACGTCAAAGTGTAGAGCGCAAAGAACGTCATTGTGGAAAAAACATTATTATCAGTGTATTAAAAAATTACCGTTACCAGTTGATTCGGTACGCAGTTTACGAATGTCAAAACTATAAAATTTCTTTTTGTTTTTGCAAACAGGATGGGTACAATGAATTTTATTAAAGCTCGCATTTCAAAAGAATCTTTCAGAAAACTAGATGAATTAGTGACGTTAAAGTGTAGAGCGCAAAGAACGTCATTGTGGAAAAAACATTATTATTAGTGTATTAAACAAATACGGTTCCCAGGTGATTTGGTAAGCAGTTTACAAAAGCCAAAACTATAAAATTTCTTTTTGTTTTTGCACAGAGGTAGGGTACAATGAGTTTTATTAAAGCTCGCATTTCAAAAGAATCTTTCAGAAAACTAGATTAACTAGTGACGTTAAAGTGTAGAACGCAAAGAACGTCATTGTGGAAAAAACATTATTATGAGTGTATTAAAAAAATTACCGTTCCCAGGTGAATTGGTACGCAGTTTACGAAAGTCAGAACTACAAAATTTCTTATTGTTTTTGCAAACAATAAGGGTACAATGAATTTTATTAAAGCTCGCATTTCAAAAGAATCTTGCAGAATTCTAGATGAACTAGTGACGTTAAAGTGTAGAGCGCAAAGATCGTCATTGTGGAAAAAACTTTATTATCAGTGTATTAAAAAATTACCGTTCCCAGGTGATTCGGTACGCAGTTTACGAAAGTCAAAACTATAAAATTTCTTTTTGTTTTTGCAAACTGGAAGGGTACAATGAATTTTATTAAAGCTCGCATCTCAAAAGAATCTTTAAGAAAACTAGATAAACTAGTGACATTAAAGTGTAGAGCGCAAAGAACGTCATTGTGGAAAAAACATTATTATCAGTGTATTAAAAAATTACCGTTCCCGGGTGATTCGGTCCGCAGGTAAAAAAGTCAAAACTATAAAATTTCTTTTTGTTTTTGCACAGAGGTAGGGTACAATGAATTTTATTAAAGCTCGCATTTCAAAGGAAGCTTTCAGAAAACTAGATGAACTAGTGACGTTAAAGTATAGAACGTAAAGAACGTGATTGTGGAAAAAACATTATTATCAGTGTATTAAACAATTACGGTTAGACGGTTATTTTGTACGCAGTTTACGAAAGTCAAAACTATAAAATTTCTTTTTGTTTTTGCACACAGGAAGGACACAATGAATTTTATTAAAGCTCGCATTTCAAAAGAATCTTGCAGAATTCTAGATGAACTAGTGACGATAAAGTGTAGAGCGCAAAGAACATCATTGTGGAAAAAAACTTTATTATCAGAGTATTAAAAAATTACCGTTCCCAGGTGATTCGGTACGGAGTTTACGAAAGTCAAAACTATAAAATTTCTTTTTGTTTTCGCAAACAGGAAGGGTACAATGAATTTTATTAAAGCTCGCATCTCAAAAGAATCTTTAAGAAAACTAGATAAACTAGTGACGTTAAAGTGTAGAGCGCAAAGAACGTCATTGTGAAAAAAACATTATTATCGGTGTATTAAAAAATTACCGTTCCCGGGTGATTCGGTACGCAGTTAACCAAAGTCAAAACTATAAAATTTCTTTTTGTTTTTGCACAGAGGTAGGATACAATGAATTTTATTAAAGCTCGCGTTTCAAAAGAAGCTTTCAGAAAACTAGATGAACTAGTGACGTTAAAGTATAGAACGTAAAGAACGTCATTGTGGAAAAAACATTATTATCAGTGTATTAAAAAATTACCGTTCCCAGGTGATTCGGTACGCAGTTTACGAAAGTCAAAACTATAAAATTTCTTTTTGTTTTTGCAAACAGGATGGGCACAGTGAATTTTATTAAAGCTCGCATGTCAAAAGAATGTTTTAGAAAACAAGATGAACTAGTGACGTTAAAGTGTAGAACGCAAAGAACTTCATTGTGGAAAAAAACATTATAATCAGTGTATTAAAAAATTACGGTTCCCCATTGATTTGGTACGTAGTTTAAGAAAGTCAAAACTAAAAAATTTCTTTTTGTTTTTGCACACAGGAAGGGTACAATGAATTTTTTAAAGCTCGCATTTCAAAAGAATCTTTCAGAAAACTAGAGGAACTAGTGACGTTAGAGTGTGGAGCGCAAAGAACGTCATTGTAGAAAAAACATTTTTATCAGTGTTTTAAACAATTACGATTCCCAGGTGATTTAGTACGCAGTTTACGAAAGCCTAAACTATATAATTTCTTTTTGTTTCTGCACACAGGAAAGGTACATTGAATTTTATTAAAGCTCGCATTTCAAAATAATCTTTCAGAAATCTAAATGAACTAGTGACATTAAAGTGTAGAGCGCAAAGAACGTCATTGTTGAAAAAAACATTATAATCAGTGTATTAAACAATTACGGTTCAAAGTTAATTTGGTACGCAGTTTACGAAAGTCAAAACTAATAAATTTCTTTTTGTTTTTGCACACATGAAAGCTACAATGAATTTTATTAAAGCTCGCATTTCAAAAGAATCTTCCAGAAAACTAGATGAATAAGTGACGTTAAAGTGTAGAGCGCAAAGAACGTCATTGTGGAAAAAACATTATTATCAGTGTATTAAACAATTACGGTTCCCTTGTGATTTGGTACGCAGTTTACGAAGGCCAAAACTATAAAATTTCTTGTTTTTGCACAGAGGAAGAGTACAATGAATTTATTAAAGCTTGCATTTCAAAAGAATCTTTCAGAAAACTAGATGAACTAGTGATGTTAATGTGTAGAGCGCAAAGGACGTCATTGTAGAAAAAGTATTATTATCAGTGTATTAAACGGTTACGGTTCCCAGGTGATTTGATAGGCAGTTTACGAAAGTCAAAACTATAAAATTTCGTTTTGTTTTTGCACACAGGAAGAGTACAATGAATTTTATTTAAGCTCGCATTTCAAAAGAATCTTTCAGAAAACTAGACGAACTAGTGACATTAAAGTGTAGAGCGCAAAGAACGTCATTGTGGAAAAAACATTATTATCAGTGTATTAAAAAATTACCGTTCCCAGGTGATTCGGTACGCAGTTTACGAAAGTCAAAACTATAAAATTTCTTTTTGTTTTTGCAAACAGAAAGGGTACAATGAATTTTATTACAGCTCGCATTTCAAAAGAATCTTTCAGAAAACTAGATGAATTAGTGACGTTAAAGTGTAGAGCGCAAAGAACGCCATTGTGGAGAAAAACATTTTTATCAGTGTATTAAACAATTACGGTGCCCCTGTGATTTGATACGCAGTTTACGAAAGTCATAACTATAAAATTTCTGTTTGGTTTTGCACACAGGAAGGACACAATGAATTTTATTAATGCTCGCATTACAAAATAAAATTAAATATCATTATTATATCTCCTGAAATCTACTTCCGGACATCTTTCCATATGTAGTGCTAATATTTCGCTTGTTTTCGTTTCAGTGTGTGTTTGCTCATCATTCACTCTCCCCACTGATATCATCAAATCAGGCTTCATTTATATTTCACGTTTTTCAAAACTCGGTTCTTTTCCAAAGTAATTTTCCAATCAGCTCTTGCCTTAAAAACATGGTACCTTGATTGGGCATATTCGTCAATTTCTACCTCTATACATGTAAATTGTGCAACAGAACGATGAAGGGCTACAGAATTTTCTGTGTCATTCCTTCCATGAATTGTTTCTTGCCAATCACTCATTTGACATTAAATGAGACCTTATAAAACAGAGATAAACAACTGTTTTTGTTAAACGAACATTAGTTGCGCGGGCGGTGGTAACATATAATATAAACAAGGTTGCGAAATTGATATAAACACCTGAACAATTAAGAACTTATATTTGTCAATGTAAACTAAGAATTGTATAGTGTAGAAAAGGCAATACATCCAGTAGATGGTTTCGTTCTTATTAGGAACTTATTACGTACTGGCCAGAATTTGCCGCGAACACAGATCGATCTGAGTACGTCTGCTTTGGAATCTGGTGCTCTAACCACTGAGCCACCCTGCCACACACAACACGAAAATTCCAGTCATATACTAACTATTGTAACTCGGTTAATTTTATTCTCTTTTAGGTGGAGGTCATATTGCATCCATGTAGACCTAAAGTTCCAAGTAACCGTTCCCAATCTGTCATTACTGAGCAGACACCACATTAGATGGGTAAGTGGTAGTACAATGAATATTTATATATTTAAACGAACTTTGGTTGCTTGGGCGGTGAGAACATTTAATATAATCAGGGTTGTGAAATTGATATAAACATCTGAGCAATTAAGAACTTACATTTGTCAATGTAATCTAAGCATTGTATATTGAAGAAAAGGTAATTCATCTAGTAGATTGGTTTAGTTCTTAACGGAAACTCATCACGTACTCACCAGAATTTGCCGCAGAAAGGGATCAAACCTGACAAACCTGACAGATGTAAATACTTAATGGGTCAGATATTTATATCAAGTTCGCAAACTTGATTATATTAAATTTTATCCCCGTCTGTGCAACCAATGTTCGTTTAAATATATATATATATATATGTTCATTTCAATATCATTTCCCAATTTAGTGTGATGTCTGTTCAGGTATGACAGATTGGAGATAGTTAGTTTGAACATTGAGTCTAAATGGATGTCATATGACCGCCTCATTAAAGAGAAAAAAACTAACCGAGTTACATTAGTTAGTATATGTTTCGCATTACCAACAATACTATAGACAAATCTTATACCAAGTAACATCATTCAGTGCACCATTTTGCAGACTTCAAGTACTTATGCAGTCTTTCGCACATAAGAATTGCTCTGGTATTGTATGTATTTGTGTGCCGAACTTCAATCCCCATTGCATTTAACGACTTGATAAAGGGGTCAGACATAAATTAATTACCACAAACACTAGTGATCCTTACTTGCAAGCCAAACCGTGACACCCAATTATACAGGTACGTAAATAGAACTGTCTGGATTATGAGGTCATTTAAGATTTAAATATCAAACTGTCGGCTAAAATAGCCAACCATCGTGAGAAGATATGTCTAACTAAATATTTTAGACATTTCTAAATTATTAATGTGAACATGCATAAACCAACACGATGGCATTCCGATCTTTTTTACTTTTGAATTAATATTTAGTCAAACTTTGCATATTTGGCACAGGATACATGATTTCAAACAAAACCTGTATTAATTTAGACATATTTGTCTATACGTATCTTTTAAAGAGCAATCGGAGTTGTTACCAAGTTTATGCAGCTATTAAACTATTTTGTACTTTAATTCCCATGATATCTATGGTCAGGTTTGGTTCTGGAGACTTCACACATTAACCAATGATCTCCACCTCTTTCGCGTGCATAAGCCGGTTTCTTATCCAACACTACTACTAAATAATCAACAGTCTGCACTTTCGCCAACTACTGGATAAAATCTTTAATATATGAAATGGAACCGTAAGCCAGCTCCAATCCTATCAGAGCTATATCTGCCACGCGAGGTCTTTTGAGAGCGATCGCCACAATATTTTCCATTCCCGACATGTGAGAGATGACGAAATCGAATTCTGTTAAAAAGATCATTTATATATTGACGCAGTGATAATAAATAAGCCTGCTGTCTGGCTTAGGATACTTATCAGCAGGTATTGATCAGTCAAATCCGTGCTCATTATGCTGCACAGAAGTATGAACCACAGGTAAATACATCCAAAACTATCATATCGCTTTTCAAGAACCTGGCTTTTCCTATTGTAAAACACTATTACTTTGACAATATAGTTACCTCTCAAATGTAGTACTGTCCCTAAGACTAAATCAAATGCATCTGTGGCCAATTCCACCTGCTTTATAAATCCACAGGTTTTAATCTCGTTATTTAATTCAGCGGGTCTTCCGCCAACTAGAATACCTGATTATCCACGAGAACTAACGTAGTTTGCGAAACGTTCGAGGCTCCGGGACACTTTTAGTTGCTCAGAATCTAAAATTCAAGGGTTCATTTCACTCCTTGGAAAAAGAAGGCTAAAAAATATTTACGGTTGAACATCTTCTATTACTTTTTTCTGTTTTGACCACCAAACCAGAGTGTTCCAGTTTAGATAACGCTGTCAAAGTGCGCTCTTTGAGCAAAGTACACTGATTTCGCAGAGGACAAAAGTCAACTTTTGTTATCGAGTTCAGTGATCAATAATTGCTACAAATTTTATATTGCCCTGTTTCAGATATAGGATATAAGACAATTGCTAATGCAAAATTCTAATTTGAACGCCTTTAAATTCCTACTTCCCTCAAACGTTAAAATTCTTCAACAACTCTTTGTTGATTGTGCTACATTAATGGATGAGCCTTGGGCGAACAAGGAAGTGGCATAGCCAAATCGAATAAGAGCTCTATCTCTATTCTCGGCCAATTGCATTTGGCATTAAATGCTTAAAACCTTGCTAGATGATATTCCATTACATCCGCGAAGTCCTCAGTGATGTCGGGCCTGGGTAAGCGAAGTGCCTTTATCATTATGGTCACATTCTCACAATACATCAGTGGTCCCATGCATTGTCTTATAGTCCGGATCTACGGATTTAATGAAATGTTGAAACTAATAAAGTATCAACCCCAATGATTTTGTCCATCACATAGAATCAAACTATGTCCAACTCGGTATTCGTGTATATTGAGTATTTAATTCAAAATACATTATCAGAAATGAGAAAATTGTTGTTATATTTACCAAAATCCTCGAGATTTCCGTCCAAACAGAATTTCACTGGCTTGTCGATTGTAATATTTTGCCTATCTCTCATCAAAACTTCCGAGCCTGACATTAATTATTTAAAGATATTTTTAAAAAGCATACATTAGAGTCTTTCAAATGCAACCCTTACAATAATTGCTACTAGTGTGGGTGCTACGCGTTTTCCGGAGAGATACGCCTTGCTACCGGAAGACAGCTACCAGTCCACCGAGACCCATTTAACCGCGTAATGATGCATCACTCATCTTAACACTATAGAAGATTGGGATACTTCCATTGCGAGATACACCATTTACGTGATCCTCCAAAGCCATCAGGAGATTAATTTAATTGACACTTGGAATTTCTACGTTGGCTACTAGAAAATAAACCTTCTCTGCTGAAGCCTTCTACCGATTTTAATATAAAACATATCTCAGCATAAGCCAATAAATGTGTTCTATACAACCGAACAAGTCTTTGAGATTCGACTCACCTCCTGCTCTAGGTGCAAATCTGCGATTACGGCACTCTCTTTCGGTTCCTGTTGGTAAAACTTATATAATCGCTTAAAAATTTTTGACAACTCTAATTCTAATGTTTCATATACATTCATAGTTGATAATCGAATGTGAAACAATCTATGTCTACCACATCGGTTTAAACTATACACAACACGGAACTCGCGGCTATTAAGAACATATTTTGAAATAGTTAATCAGCAATGACGAACGTTTTGCTTTTATATTTACCAACATAGTCGAGATCTCCGCTCAAATATAATTTGTCTTGTCGATTTTACAATTGTGCCTATCTTTCATCGGAGCTTCTGTGTCTGAGTCTGACGATTTCAAAATGTTTCTAATAGGCCCAAATTTGAGTCTGTCAAACGCTTCTCTCCCGATGGTTCCTAATAGTGTGTGTGCTACCTGATTTCCGGTGTGATACACCTTGCTACCGAAAGACAGCTACCTGTCCATCACGACCCACTTATCCAAGGAATGATGCGTCAATCACCTTAATACTATATAGGCCTGGAAAACTTCCATTGCGAAATACACCTCTTACGTGAACCTCCAAAGCCATTACACGATTAATTTATCTGTCGCTTCGGATTTACACCTTGACTACGAGAACATAATCTTCCCTGCTGAAGCATTATACTTTTTTAAGTATAGAACATATCTTGGCTTAGGCCCATAAACGCGTTATATCAAATGGAAAATGTTTTTGAGATTCGTCGGACCTCCTGCTCTAGGTGCAAACCTGCGGTTACAGCACGTATTTTCGGTTCCTGTTGGTACAGCTTATCTAAACGTCTAAGCATTTAAAAAATCTAATTCTAATGTTTCTATAAACATTCATAGTTGATAATCGAGTGTGAGCAAAACTATGTCCACCACATCGGATCAAACTATGCACAATTCTGAACTCGTGGCTATTAAGAGCTTAAGTCAAAATAATTAATCAGAAATGACGAATATTTTGCTTTTCGATTTGCCAAAATCCTTTAGATCTCCATCCAAACAGATTTTTAGCCTTGCCGATTTTATAATTGTACCTATTATTCATTGCAGCCTCCGAGTCTGCCTTGATCGATTTCAAGATATTTCTAATAGGCACACCTTGGAGTCATTCAATCTCACTCCTACGTATGGTTGCTACAAATGTGGGTGTTAAGCGTTTTCCGGAAGGGTATGCCTTGCTACTTGAAGACAACTAACTGTCCATGAGGATCAATTTATCCACGGAAAGATGCATCACTCATTTTAACATTATAGAAATTTGGACTAATTCCAATGACAGATCAATCACTTACTTAATCGTTCGAAACCGTGACACGATTAATTTATCTGTCGCTTGGAATTTTCCTCTTGACTACGACAATAAATTCTTACCCTGTTGAAAAATTACACTTTTTAAATATAAAACATATATCGGCTTAGGCAAATAAACGCGTTATATCAGATGAAACAAGTTTTTGAGATTCGTCGGATCACCTGCTCTAGGTGCAAAATTACGGTTATAGCACTCATTTTCGGTTCCTGTTGGTACAGCTTATCTAAACGTCTAAGCATTTAAAAAATCTAATTCTAATGTTTCTATAAACATTCATAGTTGATAATCGAGTGTGAGCAAAACTATGTCCACCACATCGGATCAAACTATGCACAATTCTGAACTCGTGGCTATTAAGAGCTTAAGTCAAAATAATTAATCAGAAATGACGAATATTTTGCTTTTCGATTTGCCAAAATCCTTTAGATCTCCATCCAAACAGATTTTTAGCCTTGCCGATTTTATAATTGTACCTATTATTCATTGCAGCCTCCGAGTCTGCCTTGATCGATTTCAAGATATTTCTAATAGGCACACCTTGGAGTCATTCAATCTCACTCCTACGTATGGTTGCTACAAATGTGGGTGTTAAGCGTTTTCCGGAAGGGTATGCCTTGCTACTTGAAGACAACTAACTGTCCATGAGGATCAATTTATCCACGGAAAGATGCATCACTCATTTTAACATTATAGAAATTTGGACTAATTCCAATGACAGATCAATCACTTACTTAATCGTTCGAAACCGTGACACGATTAATTTATCTGTCGCTTGGAATTTTCCTCTTGACTACGACAATAAATTCTTACCCTGTTGAAAAATTACACTTTTTAAATATAAAACATATATCGGCTTAGGCAAATAAACGCGTTATATCAGATGAAACAAGTTTTTGAGATTCGTCGGATCACCTGCTCTAGGTGCAAAATTACGGTTATAGCACTCATTTTCGGTTCCTGTTGGTGCAGCTTATCTAAACATGTAAGCATTAAAAAAACTAATTCAAATGTTTCATATATATTCATAGTTGATAATCGAATGCGGGCCAATTTATGTCCACCAAATCGGATCAAACTATGCACAATTCTGAACTCGTGGCTATTAAGAGCTTAAGTCAAAGTATTTAATCAGAAATGACGAATATTTTGCTTTTATATTTGCGAAAATCCTTTAGAACTCCATCCAAACAGATTTTCAGTCTTACCGATTTTATAATTGTACCTATTATTCATTGAAGCCTTCGAGTCTGACTTTGTTGATTTCAAGATATTTCTAATCGACATACCTTGGAGTCATTCAAACGCACTCCTACGTATGGTTGCTACAAATGTGGGTGTTACGCGTTTTCCGGAAGGGTATGCCTTGCTACTGGAAGACAACTAACTGTCCATCAGGATCCATTTATCTGCGGAAAGATGCACCACTCATCTTAACAATATAGAAATGTGAATAATTCCATGACAGATCAACCACTTACTTGATCGCTCTAAACCATCACAAGATTAATTTATCTGTCGCGTTAAATGTCCACCTTGGCTACGAGAATATAATCTTCCCCTGCTAAAACATTAGACTTTTTAAATATAAAACATACATCGGCTTAGGCAAATGAACGCGTTATATCAGATGGAAGAAGTCTTTGAGATACGTCGGACCATCTGCTCTAGGTTCAAATCTACGGTTACAGCACTCATTTTCGTTTAATGTCTGCACAGCTTATCTAAACGTCTAAGCATTTTTAAAGACTCTAATTCTAATGTTTCATATATATTCATACCTTATAATCGAATGTGAGCCAATTTATTTCCACCACATCGGATCAGACTATGCACAATTCTGAACTCGTGGCTATTAAGAGCTTAAGTCAAAGTATTTAATAAGAAACGAGGAATATTTTGCTTTTATATTTGCCAAAATCCTTTAGATCTCCATTCAAACAGATTTTCAGCCTTGCCGATTTTATAATTGTACCTATTATTCATTGCAGCCTCCGAGTCTCACTTTGTCGATTTCAAGATATTTCTAATGGGCACACCTTGGAGTCATTCAAACACACTCCTACGTATGGTTGCTACAAATGTGGGTGTTACGCGTTTTACGGAAGGGTATGCCTTGCTACTTGAAGACAACTAACTGTCCATGAGGATCCATTTATCCACGGAAAGATGCACCACTCATCTTAACACTATAGAAATTTGGACTAATTCCAATGACAGATCAACCACTTACTTGATCGTTCGAAACCATGACACGATTAATTTATCTGTCGCTTAGAATTTCCACCTTGACTACGAGATTAAATTCTTCCCCTGTTGAAACATTACACTTTTTAAATATAAAACATATATCGGCTTAGGCAAATAAACGCGTTATATCAGATGAAACAAGTTTTTGAGATTCGTCGGACCACCTGCTCTAGGTGAAAATTTACGGTTATAGCACTCATTTTCGGTTCCTGTTGGTGCAGCTTATCTAAACATGTAAGCATTAAAAAAACTAATTCAAATGTTTCATATATATTCATAGTTGATAATCGAATGCGAGCCAATTTATGTCCACCATATCGGATCAAACTATGCACAATTCTGAACTCGAGGCTATTAAGAGCTTAACTCAAAGTAATTAATCAGAAATGACGAATATTTTGCTTTTATAGTTGCGAAAATCCTTTAGAACTCCATCCAAACAGATTTTCAGTCTTGCCGATTTTATAATTGTACCTATTATTCATTGAAGCCTCCGAGTCTGACTTTGTTGATTTCAAGATATTTCTAATCGACATACCTTGGAGTCATTCAAACGCACTCCTACGTATGGTTGCTACAAATGTGGGTGTTACGCGTTTTCCGGAAGGGTATGCCTTGCTACTGGAAGACAACTAACTGTCCATCAGGATCCATTTATCTGCGGAAAGATGCACCACTCATCTTAACAATATAGAAATGGGAATAATTCCCATGACAGATCAACCACTTACTTGATCGCTCAAAACCATCACAAGATTAATTTATCTGTCGCGTTAAATGTCCACCTTGGCTACGAGAATATAATCTTCCCCTGCTAAAACATTAGACTTTTTAAATATAAAACATACATCGGCTTAGGCAAATGAACGCGTTATATCAGATGGAAGAAGTCTTTGAGATACGTCGGACCATCTGCTCTAGGTTCAAATCTACGGTTACAGCACTCATTTTCGGTTCCTGTCTGGTACAGCTTATCTAAACGTCTAAGCATTTTAAAGACTCTAATTCTAATGTTTCATATATATTCATAGCTTGATAATCGAATGTGAGCCAATTTATGTCCACCACATCGGATCAAACTATGCACAATTCTGAACTCGTGGCTATTAAGAGCTTAAATCAAAGTATTTAATAAGAAACGAGGAATGTTTTTCTTTTATATTTGTCAAAATCCTTTAGATCTCCATTCAAACAGATTTTCAGCCTTGCCGATTTTATAATTGTACCTATTATTCATTGCAGCCTCCGAGTCTCACTTTGTCGATTTCAAGATATTTCTAATGGGCACACCTTGGAGTCATTCAAACACACTCCTACGTATGGTTGCTACAAATGTGGGTGTTACGCGTTTTACGGAAGGGTATGCCTTGCTACTTGAAGACAACTAACTGTCCATGAGGATCCATTTATCCACGGAAAGATGCACCACTCATCTTAACACTATAGAAACTTGGACTAATTCCAATGACAGATCAAACACTTACTTGATCGTTCGAAACCATGCCACGATTAATTTATCTGTCGCTTGGAATTTCCACCTTGACTACGAGATTAAATTCTTCCCCTGTTGAAACATTACACTTTTTAAATATAAAACATATATCGGCTTAGGCAAATAAACGCGTTATATCAGATGAAACAAGTTTTTGAGATTCGTCGGACCACCTGCTCTAGGTGAAAATTTACGGTTATAGCTCTCATTTTCGGTTCCTGTTGGTGCAGCTTATCTAAACGTGTAAGCATTAAAAAAACTAATTCAAATGTTTCATATATATTCATAGTTGATAATCGAATGCGAGCCAATTTATGTCCACCAAATCGGATCAAACTATGCACAATTCTGAACTCGAGGCTATTAAGAGCTTAACTCAAAGTAATTAATCAGAAATGACGAATATTTTGCTTTTATAGTTGCGAAAATCCTTTAGAACTCCATCCAAACAGATTTTCAGTCTTGCCGATTTTATAATTGTACCTATTATTCATTGAAGCCTACGAGTGTGACTTTGTTGATTTCAAAATATTTCTAATCGGCACACCTTGGAGTCATTCAAACGCACTCCTACGTATGGTTGCTACAAATGTGGTTGTTACGCGTTTTCCGGAAGGGTATGCCTTGCTACTGGAAGACAACTAACTGTCCATCAGGATCCATTTATCTGCGGAAAGATGCACCACTCATCTTAACAAAATAGAAATGTGAATAATTTTCATGACAGATCAACCTCTTACTTGATCGCTCAAAACCATCACAAGATTAATTTATCTGTCGCGTTAAATGTCCACCTTGGCTACGAGAATATAATCTTCCCCTGCTAAAACATTACACTTTTTAAATATAAAACATATATCGGCTTAGGCAAATGAACGCGTTATATCAGATGGAAGAAGTCTTTGAGATACATCGTACCACCTGCTCTAGGTGCAAATCTACGGTTACAGCACTCATTTTCGTTTAATGTCTGCACAGCTTATCTAAACGTCTAAGCATTTTTAAAGACTCTAATTCTAATGTTTCATATATATTCATACCTTATAATCGAATGTAAGCCAATTTATTTCCACCACATCGGATCAGACTATGCACAATTTTGAACTCGTGGCTATTAAGAGCTTAAGTCAAAGTATTTAATAAGAAATGAGGAATATTTTGCTTTTATATTTGCCAAAATCATTTAGATCTCCATCCAAACAGATTTTCAGCCTTGCCGATTTTATAATTGTACCTATTATTCATTGCAGCCTCCGAGTCTCACTTTGTCGATTTCAAGATATTTCTAATAGGCACACCTTGGAGTCATTCAAACACACTCCTACGTATGTTTGCTACAAATGTGGGTGGTACGCGTTTTCCGGAAGGGTATGCCTTGCTACTTGAAGACAACTAACTGTCCATGAGGATCCATTTATCCACGGAAAGATGCACCACTCATCTTAACACTATAGAAACTTGGACTAATTCCAATGACAGATCAACCACTTACATGATCGTTCGAAACCATGCCACGATTAATTAATCTGTCGCTTGGAATTTCCACCTTGACTACGAGATTAAATTCTTCCCCTGTTGAAACATTACACTTTTTAAATATAAAACATATTTCGGCTTAGGCAAATAAATGCGTTATATCAGATGAAACAAGTTTTTGAGATTCGTCGGACCACCTGCTCTAGGTGCAAATTTACGGTTATAGCACTCATTTTCGGTTCCTGTTGGTGCAGCTTATCTAAACATGTAAGCATTAAAAAAACTAATTCAAATGTTTCATATATATTCATAGTTGATAATCGAATGCGGGCCAATTTATGTCCACCAAATCGGATCAAACTATGCACAATTCTGAACTCGTGGCTATTAAGAGCTTAAGTCAAAGTATTTAATCAGAAATGACGAATATTTTGCTTTTATATTTGCGAAAATCCTTTAGAACTCCATCCAAACAGATTTTCAGTCTTACCGATTTTATAATTGTACCTTTTATTCATTGAAGCCTTCGAGTCTGACTTTGTTGATTTCAAGATATTTCTAATCGACACACCTTGTAGTCATTCAAACTCACTCCTACGTATGGTTGCTACAAATGTGGGTGTTACGCGTTTTCCGGAAGGGTATGCCTTGCAACTGGAAGACAACTAACTTTCCATCAGGATCCATTTATCTGCGGAAAGATGCACTATTCATCTTTACAATATAGAAATGGGAATAATTGCAATGCAATCCCTCAACGGCATTACATGATTAATTTACCTGTCGCTTGGAATTTGAACGAGAATATAATTTGCCACTGGTGAATCTTTCAATCTTGCCTCTTATATAGAACTTATATCATAGAAGGTCACTAACCGAATTCTCTAAGATCGAACAGGACTTTGATATTCGTCGGATATTCTTCGGTTTCTGTTGTCCAATTTGGCTTTTAACCTTGCTGGTAAGTCTGTCAAAAATATACAGTTAAGTTATTCTTGTAAAAGTTCAAATACGAAAGCTTATGGTTTAGATAGAAGTTGGTTACACATCATTACCTGACGTAATAGGTTAGTCAATTGCGATGTTCTGACGTGTAGGACAGATCGGCCGATTCTGAGCGTTATACTGTAGGTAACTGCGAAGTGGAAACAGAAATGCCGGATCGTTCATCGTTATTGCAGTTTCAGACTGTGATCGGACTTGTTCGCCAGGCAGCCGTAGACATTCGCCAAATACCATTTCAGCGGAGTTACATTTGATCGGCTCTCGTGATCTTTTATGAATTGATAAGAGTACTTTCGGCAAAACCGCAAGCCAATTTTCTTCTGGGCTATTCTTGAGCGCCCATTCAGTTCCCGGTGAGGCCGTTCGACGAAGCCATTTGCTCTAGGATTGCAAGCCGCGGTCATGGAGTGTTTCACACGTCGTGAATATAAATACTCTTTCTTTCCTCTGAGCATCGGGAGTAGAGGAAGTTGGTCGGTGTAGATCTTGAACTTTTGGCCATCGAGATAGCCGTGGAAGTGTAGGATCGATCGGTAGATTGCAAGAAACACTTTCCCTAATGTATCATCTCGCGTCTCGCGAGGTTGTAGTTTTTGCGCGTAGAACGCGATAGGTCAGTGTAAGCCATTGATGGACTGTTGAAGTACTGCGCCTGTGGCAACCTCGGATGCGTCAATGATCAATTCAAAAGGTTGAGACCAATTAGGAGAATGTAGCATGGTCGCTTTTCATAAGGCCCTTTTTGCATCCTCGTAAGCCTGCATGTCGTACACTTTGAGCTGAATCAGTTGTGATTTCTTGACAAAATGGCTTTCTGGCACGAGATATTTGTGAATAGGTGCCAGAATCTTGGCAAGACAAGGTACGAATCGAGAATAGTAGTTCATCTTGCACAAGAATCGTCGTAATGCTCGAACGGTGGTTGGAGGCTGTAGATCTTGAAAAGTACGAATCCCTGCAAGTATAGGTGTCATGCCTTTCTCGGAAATTTGATGAACAAGGAATTCAATTGATTATTGTGCAAAGACACATTTGTTGACATGAAGCCGAAGGCCATAGTCTGCTAGACGTGTGAGTAGAATGTCAATATGCTGCATATGTTCTGACATTGAGTTCAAGAATACCAGAATGTCGTCTAAGTAGGGAATAACAAATGGTAGAGCATCTAGTATTTCGTCCATAACGCGTTGAAATATTTGAGATGCGTTCTTGAGACCAAAAGACATATAATAATATTCGTGAGTGCCACCTCCGATAAATCTGAGTGCAGTATAGGATACGGAGTCTTTGTCAATCGGTACTTCATAGTAGGCTTTCACTAGGTCAAGTTTTATAGCACAGCATGGCCGATAGCGGATCTGAGAAGGTCAGCTGGTTTTGGAAGGATTTACGAATCAGACTGTGTGCGAGAATTGGGAATACGATAATCTGAATGTTCTGGGTTCACTCTTTGGTACTACTATCACAGGCAACATAAATGGTGAGCTGGAACGTGTACAGATGCCTTGTTGACGTAGCATGGCGAATTCTTGCTCGGCGGCCTTATGCTTATGTGGTGCCGATGAACGTACTCTGGTAGGAGGAGGTGGCTTCGATAAGATGATACGATGAGCTGTGATATTGTGCATCCCCTTGAGATCTGGCATAAAGGAGATAGGTTTGAAAATCTCTTCATGTCGCTTTAGAACATCGTCTAGTTGTGGTACATGAGGAACTGGAGGAATTAGCTGTATAGATGAGACTGCTTCGGCGCGAATCGTGTGTTTTAGCGCTGATGATAGCAACTGACTGTCAGCAGTCCTATCTCTCGTGTCCTTGGACGGATGGTTAGGTCGAAATGTTCGAGAAAGTCACGTCCAATGATGTTTCTTGTCGTGTTGGCGACGATGAACGGATATTTAAAACATCTTTTTGAGTTTGAGAACGAGATTGTGTGTACTCGTACCCAAAACGTCGCTATGTTGGAGCCATTGGCGCAGGTCAGACTGCTGGTGTCGATTGGGTGGGTGGGTTCGAAATAATTGTGGCGTAGTAAGCTTACATCTGATTCAGTGTCTATGAGAAATAATTCGCCAGAGGTTGCGTCACGGATGAGAAAAGATGTTGATAGTGGCAACTGACGATGGGACTGGTTGCTGGCATTTGGGCGTTCGAAGCATGACTTGACTGGAGCTGCCGCTGTAAATACAATAGTTTGATTGCGTTCTACCGCGTAAGCAACGTGCGTCGAGTCATCAGACGTGGAGCGGCCAACGATCTTGGGGTGATCAGCCTCTACTGCCACAGAGGAGGCTGACCCCAGCAGTTTTCCGAACCTTCCATGGGCGGATCCTCCTGAGTTGTTAAGGGTGACCGCGCCCACTTGAACGTCACGCCTGTGTGCGGGAATGTGCAGCTGTTTCTGAGGCAATAGCCTGTGAGTGGCCATAGCTGCAGTGATTCGGATACCACACCGCCGGTAACTATGGAACTGTGGCCCGGCCTCTCGACGTCGACCTCCTGGCGCTATTCCGGGACGGTGGTCGACGCTGGTCACGCCTGCTCTGGTCGCGTCTGTTATACCTTTTCCTCTATTTTTTTGCATTTGTTATATAATATGTTCTTGAATTCAAATAAATATTTATTATACTGATTATTTTCCTATATCGTTATCTAATATAAAATTATTTTGTGAATTATATTAATTCATTTATTTCATTATAATTTGTAAATACTATGTATTTTGAACCCAAAAAAGTAATTCTGATTCTAACATGGACTTTCTCTTTTTTTCTAATATAGATCGCTTCTCGATTTCTGAAGCGTGTTTTCTCTTTCTGTCAAAACTACCGAGAGCATTTCCTCTTTGCATATTTTCTACCCTTATGGTTTAGTTGCCAAACAATTTATATCTTCTTTATACGTATGGTCTCAATTTCCATTCTGTCGTTAAATTTTTCTATTTACGATTCTCTAGCGGATTTTTATAAAAGAGCAAAGCTGAGTATCTAAACGTTTGCTTTCTTTGGCGTTTTTATCCTTGCTTTCTTATGATCACAAGCCAATGGTTTCTACCTGATTCTGTGTTTTCAACGATCGGTCGCTCCCTTGCTGTTTTTAACTGTTGTGTTTAGTTCCCACAGAGTCAATTTTCATCAAAATACGCTACAACCAATCGTATTTAAGCGGATTTTATTATAGTCATAGCTAAATTGATTTAACTACACTGTGCAATGCTTTTACATACTATGCGCCTTTTTGACTGCTATTATTAAAGGTATACAAATGCTTGTCATCGTCACACAAACACATATATAATAATATTTTATTTATTTCCTGATCTTTTCATTATTTTGTTGAGACAGCCTCTGTTGCCAAATCGAACTTTATAATTTATAAAAAAATTAGTATTACAAGTTATTTCAGAAAATAAATACGAAAAGCCTTAATTTATGCCTGTTTACACCTATAGTATGAGAGTTAATTATACGAGTTCAACGTTTAAAGTTGTTGGGACCTAAAATGAACCATTAGAATGTTCAGTCGCCAAAGCTGTGTGATGAAATACCAGAATATAGACGGCTTACTTGATGTCTTAATAGTCTTCCGTGTTTTCTGCATCTTATCCATGACAGAGACGTCTGCGGATGTATATTGATGTGATCTGCATTGCCTAGTTGGATGTCAACTTTTCTAATTGCAGTAGATGCAGAGTGTTTATAGCTATGTTGCCGTCCAAAATTAATCTTTCTGATAATAAGAGCAAAAACGTTAAGAGACTGCCAAACTAAAAGATCTACTTAAAATATTACGTGACCGCAATTGCAGTTTAAACGGGTCGGCGCATGAGCAAGATAATATGTGAGCCAAAAAACTGATGAAAAAGATGAAGCAGAATAATAACGTGTGTAAGTACTTGGAATTCATCGCGTATATAAATATCATATTTATTAGTCTATAGCTAGTTCAGATCGCGCGAACGCGTTATTAGCTTGTTGAAATGAATCATTGAATTTTATATGAAATATATGTTATTATGTTGTAGGCGTGTTGTTGCTGGGTAGCTATGTAGTTCGGGATTCTGTACCCGTCCTACATATCCATGGTGGCTATTATTACTGCCCGTGCTCATAATCAGTCTCTGATTCCTTTCGGATGGTTGATGTGAGAAGGCAAAGATAATTTGTTACACGTATATTGTACACAGTGTTGGCCAGCAATAAAAACAAATTTTAACACAAAAGTATGTCTTAAACACCAATCATAGTTAAACTAAATGGTTCGTCTTCTGGGTGGAAAAAGTTAAAGTGAGTTCTGTTTATAAAGAAAAATGTTTTGCACACAAGCAGTTATTCTTACACAAATGTCTGAATTGAAATGAATACACTCAACCGATTGAAAATACATGATGATATGAACATAGTCACTGTTAAAAGTTGTAACTAAAAATGAATGAGTAATCCGTGTAAAGACTTCAATGACAAAAACTCACAAATATTTAGTTCACTGCTTGCTATGTTTTTAACTCATGTCATTATACTAATCCATTATTCTCTGAAGTTCGGATAGGCATAACTAAATGTGGACAGTAAATCCTTCGCGTAAACTGCGAATAATCTAACTGAGCGAAATAAATCCGCTGTGACACAATAGTCCACCGCGTGATCCACGATCGGATCGCGCGCGGTTCTGTATATATCATAAAAACCCTATTAATTACAAATAAAATTGCAGTTCAAGAAGTCTCAATTAAAACTGCTTGAAACTAACAGAGATTGTTTCTAAAATTACAGTTAAGAGAAATATTGTGTAAGAACAGAGTTAGATTATTTGACCTTAAAAAGCACTGTATTTGTCAAAATCGAACATTGGGTTGTAACGCGGAGCCGCGTGTTACAATGTTTTCAGTTTTGACCAAATTTACCACTATATTATTCAAATAATTAAAAGTAATC
Organism: Eudiplozoon nipponicum; assembly: GCA_029291075.1. NCBI lineage: Eukaryota > Metazoa > Platyhelminthes > Monogenea > Mazocraeidea > Diplozoidae > Eudiplozoon > Eudiplozoon nipponicum. Next base: position 172,079 of record JAQBSW010000166.1, on the reverse strand, counting down.
AAAAATACCTCTTTGAGTATTACGAAATGTAAATTATTGTAAAATTTGAACAGAGTAAATTTAATTGTTGATGATCTGCATTGGGTAACAAAAACAATGAAGAAACAAAAGTTCAGATGCCGAAATGGAGCTTATCCATTTATTGCTCCTTAAATAATATAATGAAAAATAGCTATCAGTTATTGCCGCACAAAATTTTGACTGTAGTTGTCAAATATTAAATATAAAGTAAATGAGAGTGGCGCGGAAGTGTTTTGATAGCCGTGGCATGAAAAAAAAGAATTTAATTGATGTGGTCAGGTTTCCTTTTGGTGCTTTCAATACAAACTGGAACATTGTTAGATATTGATTGTGACTAAGAACTATTATATATAAAATTGTGTATTAGGTGTTGCACACCTAGTAACAATTTAAATCAAATATGACCGGAAGGATAAACTACGTTCATGATCAAAATAATTAGTTGGTAAAGGGCATAAAACCGGTTCCTACAGATGTGTCGCCAGTAAGCACGAAACAAATGTGCACGAGGTCGGTAAAGTCTTGAATCTTGTACATTTCCAGGTGTACCGAATGATGACCTTTATTGATGAGTTCTCACTTGGCCCTCATTGTGAAGCCCATCATCAGCTGCTTGTTTGAAAATGATGTTGGAACAAGATTTTCCACTCTTCTTTTTCCTAATTTTCGAGAACTTGTTCCTGGTCCCGTCTTCAGGATTGACACCATATGCACAGGAAAAAACAATTGTGGCAAATGTGGCATCCTCATTCAAGATATATCTATTTATACTTATTTTAATTCCGAAAGTATTTTTTATTTTCCGCCCTAATATCCGGTCTTCATGCCTAATCTCTAATACTCAAATTTAAACTCAAACTTATCCATGTCACCCGCACCCCACACACAACTAACTATATACACATATATGTACTCCCCTAAAGTGACTTTTATAGAATAACTAACAAACTCTATGGATTGACATACACGCCTATCCATGATGTCTCTATTTTTAGCAAGATGCATTTGATTCTTTTCTCTACTTTTGAGTTTACAAATACTCAATTTTCACAATATACATCTGCGATCATTTTGAGTTTTGAATCGTACTGTAGGAGGTTGTGTAGTTAATGTAAGAGGTTCTGAGAGCTAGTTGTCTATTTAGTGCGATATTGTTCTCCTATATATACCTGGTAGCTGTTATTAAGATCTGCGTTCATGATTAATCCATGGCCCTTTCCCGAAGGGTGATGTGAGAACTCATTGTTTTATTAAGTAAAATGTTATGAATAAAAAAATAGAAATCGTGTGAAATTAATCACAATAAGCACTACAAATAATTAGTCCACTGTATGCTAGGTTTTGCGAGTTATCAATATGGTCAGCACAAGTTACCATCTCGGTATAAGAGTAGTCACAATAAACACTGTAATTACATCAAAGATTTGCGTTGTTACAATAATCCACTGTATGCTAGGTTTTGAGAGTTATCGATATTGTTAACACAAGTTACCATCTCGGTTTAAGAGTATTAACAATAAACACTGTAATTAAATCCTGGGTTTGAGCGTTAAGTCACATAAATCCACTGCATGTTACCTGCGTATCGCGTGCGGGTGTGTATTATTATTAAACAAAACCCTATTAATTACAATTAAATTTGCAGTTCAAGAAATCTCAATAAAAACTGCTCGAAACTAACAGAGATTGTTGGTTAGGCAGAATGTTTAATCTTCATTATGCTAATTGAGCTATTTGTTATGTCTGACATTATAATGAAGAATTTATTTTGCCAAAGTAAACCCGGTATGGGCCGTGATGTTAATATTGTAACATTGCTATAGCAACATCGTTACGGACCAGTACATTCATATAGCTGTCGAGCTTCAAATGAACAAATATTAGTCTTGAAATTTGTCTCGTCTTCTAAACTGATATATTGCTGAAATAAACCCAGAGTTGAGAAGCTTTAAATTCTCGGTTAACCTGTGATTATTGTACACGTTAATGCTGAAAAGGTAAGCGTATGCCCATATCATACAAGAGTTTCAACAGATAAATTTCTTTATACAATGAAACTTTGTAAGAAGAAATAAGGATAATTCATCGACTCAGCTGATTTTAATGAGCGGGGACGCTAAAACAGCTTTGAGTTCTCTATATATTTTTTCTACGATACAATTAGACTGTGGATGTTAGGTAGAAGTCTGCTGTTAAGCTCATCCCATTAAATGAAAATTCGTTATAAATCGGTCTGAAGAGAACATATATATCTATAAGAAATAATCTATTGCTGAAGACAATAATCCTTCATCAATAAAGGATGACAAAATAGTGAAATTCAAATGAAGTTATTGTGCAGAGAGTTTGTAGGAGGAGTCCATTTCCGGGATTGCTTTCTTGTTCGTGATTTTATACCCGTCCTACATATCAATGGTGGCTATTATTACTACCCGTGCGCCTAATCAGTCTCTGATCTTTTCGGATGGTTGATGTGAGAAGGCAAAAACATCTGGTCATACGTATATTAGATATAATGTTGCAAATAGCAATATAATTCACAGTTAGTCCAAATTGAATATATGTTAGTCAGCTGTCAAAATAGATTTTTATGCAAAAATAGGTCTTAAACACTATTCACAGTTTAACTAAATTTTCCGTCTTCTAGACGACAAAAGTTAAAATGATTTATGTTTATAAAGAAAAATGTTTTGCACACAAGAAATTATTCTTACACAAATGTCTGGATTGGAATGAATATAGTCAAATGATTGAAAACACATGATAATCTGAACATAGTAAAATGATTTATGTTATAAAGAAAAATGTTCTGTATAATCCGTATAACGACTTCAATGACAAAAAAACTCACAAATATTTAGTTCAGTGTTTTATCCTCAGGTTATTATATTAATCCATTATTCTCTGAAGTTCGGATAGGCATACACAGTAAATCCAATGCGTAACTTCTGCAACTAAGCGAAATAAGTTCACTGAGACACAATAGTCCACCGCGTGTTTTTTCCGTTTCGTGCGCGGTTCTGCTTCTTTTACAAAAACACTATTAATTACAAATAAAATTGCAGTTCAAGAAATATCGATTAAAACTGCTTGAGACTAACAGAGATTGTTCCTAAAATCACACTTAAGAGAAATATTGTTTAAGGACAGAGTTAGAATATTTGACCTTAAAGAGCACAGCATTTGTAAAAATCGACCTTCGTTGGGTTGTAACACGAAGCCGCGTGTTACAAGTTAATGCCGTAGGCTACCGGGAAAATCCATAAAACAAGGTTAGAATATGGTTAAATCCTTGAACCTGAGTTTGAAGAACGATGTTGATGTGAACAAAAGCTAAGCGTAACGTCGTTTTTGATAAATGATCAAACGTATTATGCATAGTTCAAGTAATTTTATTTTCTGGTATGTTGCACATTCAGGAATGCATCACTTAACGTTCTGTATAAATGTATGACTTCAAAAATGATCTGCCATAAGTCTGATAATCGCATTACTATCTGAGTAAAAAATAGAGTAAATTGGGTAAAATGCTATTCTCTGGCTGCTGGTAGAGAAAGCGGGCTTGTGTAAATGCCCAACTGTAAACTAGACTTCAGGTAAACATTGCCAGAGTCTGCATGCGAACATAATTAAATAACGAGCTAGTGATCTCTGAATGTGAATGTCGTACAATTTATTTTTTCATAAAATAGATGGTATCAGGTTGGTTTCACTGAGTGTTATAGTGTTATAACGTGAATATTAGCCTTGCAAGCGTGTTTTCAATGATGTTTTGATTGATCTCCACGTTCAAGATTTTTTATTGCCATTCAATTAGAAATCAAAGCTATTGCTCTATTTTCTTTGTGATTGTTGAAATTGCATTTCGTATCACACAGGCTAAAGTGTCATAACCTGTTAGAAAAACGAATATGCTGCAAATTATAAAATAAAAAATGGCCCACTTTGTCACGGATAACGAAATGTTCCAGACCAATACCTATGGTTACTATTTTTCACCGGCTAAAGATTAGGAAATTTTAAATTACTGGCTTCTGAAGTCGATTGATCACTTGTTTCAATGTGGTGCCACTCGAAAATGCAAAATTATTTGTATCTCTATTATACCTTCATTTTTGAAGATAATAGAACGACAGATACTAGATTATTTAAAAATTAAGTTACAGATTGATTTTGCTACAAGCCAACATGGTTTTACGTCAGAAGGATCGACAATTACTAATATGCTTTCTATGTGGAAACATGTAATTACACTAGATGAGAAAAAGTTAGATGCATTAATTGTCTTTAAATATATCTCAAAAGCTATTAACTCTCTATCTGTTGATGCTATTTTGAAGGCGATTAATTCATTTAATATTGATCCGATTATTTTTATACTACCCCGATACTATTTATATAATACAAGATTGAGTGTTCAAGTGAATGATTTGAAACCAGAACCGCTAAAATTAAAAAGTGGAATTCCACAAGGAACAAGATTGCGGCCAATTTTATTTAGAATAATATTTGCACATTTGTCACTTAAGGTCGTTTATGGTCGAGTTTGTTAATTTGCTGATGATTTAAAAATGATCTTTCTAATAGATCCAAAAAATATCGAATTTCTAAAAATGGTGTAACATTAGATTTTTATAATTTAACATTAGGACTTAAAATAAACATTACCAAGATGAATGCATTAAAATAGATAATAGTGTAGGCGGTTTTGTGGTGATTGTAAGTGGTTTCGGAGGTAGCTGTCTATTTAGTGATACTATAACACTCCTACAAATGCCTGGTAGCTGATGTTGAGAGCCGTGCTTATGATTAGTCCCCGACCTGTTTTCAATGTATGACGTGAGAAGGCTAAGTCGAATCATCATACATATATTGAACACAATGTTGCAAAGTAAATTAAAATTCACTGTTAATCCGAAAGACCGTCAATGCAATTTAATGTCTCGTATAAAAGTAGACACAATAAACACAAGAAATAAATCCAAAATGTCTTGGCTGAATCGTTAAAAATTTTATGTGAATTATTGAAAAAGAAAAGAAGATATAAATCCAAAATGCTATAGCAGAGCTGTTGATTGTCAGGTATAACGGAATGCCACACAAACTATATAAATCCTGGCTTTGATCGTTATGTCGCATAAATCCAAAGCATGTTTTATTATTAAACAAAACAAAAGAATCTCAATTAAAACTGCTTGAAACTAACAGAAGTTGTTTCTAAAATCACATTTAGGAGAAATAATGTGTAAATCCATAATTAGCGTATCTGACATTAAAGAAAACCAGTTTTGTTAAAATTGAGCTTAGTTGTGTTGTAACGCGGAGCCGCGCGATACATACACTCCCCCCCGACAATTAAAATTAGCACACAATGAAGGGGGCTAAACTTACGTTCGGTGTTATGGCTCTGCCGTAACGAGTAAACACTGATGTTGACTCTGTTGTCACTTACTCTGGTTCCTTTATCTCTTGCGGCGGCGTGACGGCGTCAGTTGGCTATGTTGCTAGTGTGATGTCGGGCGTAAGCCCGAGGTCAGCAAAACTTCTGTAGGTGCAAGTATCGTCTCTTTGACGCCTTATAGGTCAACATCGTGGAACAGCGGGTCATTAGGATCAACGTCGGCCGGGGATAATCTCTGTTTGGCGACAGCTTCAGCTAGACATTATTCTCCAAAGTTATGTAATTCTGACGTCGATCTAACACACGACATGGACCACGCTTTGATTTGGCTGGAATCCTGTTATCCATGTCGTTGTTGACGAATAATTAAATGGCAGACATCAAAGTCTTTGCGTTTGTAGATTGGACTATGTTGCTGATATGTAGGACAGATCGGCCGATTCTGAGCGTTATACAGTAGGTAACTGATAAGTGGATCCAGAAATGCGTGATCGTTCATTGTTATCGCAGTTTCAGAGCGTGATCGTACTTGTTCGCCCGGCAGCTGTAAACATTTGCCAAATACCATTTCAGCGGAGCTTCATTTGATCGGCTCTCGAGTTCTTATACGCATTGACCGGAGTACTTTCAGCAAAGACACGAGCCAATTTTCTTCTGAGCTAAACTTGAGCGCTGCTTTCAGTTACCGGTGTGGTATTTCGACGGAACCATTTGCTCTTGGATTACGAGCCGCTGTCATGGAGTGCTTGACACCATAGTATTTCAGTGGGACAGCGAATTATTCGCCGAGGAACATGAGCCACGAACGGTTGTCACTTCAGCTGGAGCTGAAAACCTAGCCTAACTGACAGTGTCTTGCTTCAAATCTGGCAGAAGTATGGACACATAACATCGAGTGATGCGATCCCGTATTGACTGTAGATATTGTATATTGTTCACGGCAGGTAAGATTACCAGATCAACATGTATGTGCGTGAACCGGACTTTGAGCACTTGGATGACTTGTGGCGCCGTTTTGGTGTGTCTCGTCACTTTGCATTACTGACATTCTAGACATTGTTTTGACCACTTTTTGATATCTCGCCGCATGCCAGGCCAAAAATATGTTCAGGATAAAATTTACACTGAGGCTTCGCCAGATGGGTGTTTCATTGAATGGTAAGCCGCGTAGATCTTGTGATGGAGTTTTTCAAGTAGAAACGGCCGATTGCCCACGCCAGTTATTTCACACTGCAGCAGAGTTCCATCATAATAAAACGTTTTCTGGCAATTGACATCGAATGTCCAAAGTGATGAATCATCTTGCTGTGCAGCTTGCAATTCTGAGTACTTATAGGTGAAGGACACAGGATAGAAGCACAGAGTTCTGCAGGAGGGCTCAGGGCGTCTGCAAATATGTTTTCTGATCCTTTGACATGAGTGACTTCATATTTATACTCGTGTATTCGATTAAGTTGTGAGTTGAAACGTTGTGAATATAAATACTCTTTCTTTCCTTTGAGCATCGGGAGTAGAGGAAGGTGTGTGGTGTAGATCTTGAACTTTCGGCTATCCAGATAGGTGTGGAAGTGTAGAATCGACCGGTTGGTTGCGAGATACACTTTCCCTAATGTATTTTATCGCGTCTCGCGAGGTTGTAATTTTTGCGAGAAGAACGCGATACGTCGGTGTATGCCATCGATGTACTGTTGAAGTACTGGCAACATCGGTTAGTCAGTGATCAGTTCAAAAGTATGACACTAATCGGGTGAATGAAGCATGGTCGCTTTGCATAAAGCCCTTTTGACATTCTCGTAATCCAGCATGTCCTCATCGTTGAGCTGAATCAGTTGTGATTTATTGATAAAAACGGCCTTCTGGCACGAGATATTTGTGAAAAGGTGCCAGAATCTTGGTAAGGAAAGATACGAATCGAGAATAGTAGTTCATCTTGGCCAAGAATCGTGGTAACTCTCGAACGGTGGTTGGAGGCTGTAGATATTGAATGGCACGAGCCTTAGCAGGTAGAGATGTCATGCCTTTCTGGGAAATTTGATGACCGAGAAATTCAATTGATGCTTGCGCAAAGACGTATTTGTTGCCATGAAAACGGAGGCCATAGTCTGCTAGACGTGCGAGTTGAATGTCAATATGCTGCATATATTCGGACATTGAGTTGGAGAATACCAGAATGCTGTCTAAGTTGGGAATTACAAATAGTAGACCGCCTAGTATTTAGTTCATAACGCGTTGAAATATTTGAGATGCGTTCTTGAGACAGAAAGGCATAAAATGATATTCGTATGGGCCACCTCCGATAAATCTGAGTGCAGTATGCGAAGTGGAGTCTTTGTCCATAGGTACACGATAGTAGGCTTTAACTAAGTCGAGTTTTGAGTACACAGCATGACCGTTAGTAGATCTGAATAGGTCAGCTGGATTTAGAAGGATGTACGAATCAGACTGTGTACAAGAATTGAGAAAATGATAATTCTCGCACACTCTGAATTTTCCGGGTTCCTTCTTTGGTACCACTACCACAGGCGACGCAAATGGTGAGCTGGATCATGCACAGATGCCTTGTTGGCGTAGCATGGCGAATTCTTGCTCTGCGGCCTTATGCTTGTGTGGTGCCAATGTACGTGCTCTGGGAGGGTGAGGAGGTGACTTTGATAAGATAATACGATTAGCTGTGATATCACGCTTCCTCTTGAGTTTGGGCATAAAAGTGATAGGTTTGAACATCTCTTCATGCCGCTTTAGAACATCGTCCAGTTGTGGTACATGAGGAACTGGAGGAATTAGCTGAATAGATGAAACTGCTTTGGGGCGAGTCGTGTGTTTAGCGCTGATGGTATCAATTGCTTGTCAGCAGTGCGTATCTCCCGAGTCCAATGATGTTTCTTGTCGTGCTGGCATTAATTAACGGATACTTGAAATATCGTTTTGAGTTGGAGAACGAGATTGTGTGTACTCGTACTCAAAACGTCGCTATGCTGGAGCCGTTGGCGCAGGTAAGACTGCGTGTGTTGACTGGGTGGGCAGATTCGAAATAGTTGTGGCGGAGCAAGCTTACATCTGGTCCAGTGTCTAAGAGATATAATTCGCCAGAATTTGCGTCATAGATGAGGAAGGATATTGCAAGAGGCAACTGATGATGGGACTGGTTGCTGGTATTTGGGCGATTGAAGCCTGACTTGACTGGAACCGTCGCTGTAAAGACAACAAATTGATTGCACTCTACCGCAAAAGTAACGTGCTTCGTTCCATCAGACGTCGGGCGGCCAACAATTTTGTGGTGATCAGCCTCTAATGTCGCAAAGCAGGCTGACCCCAGTAGTTTTCCGAACCCTCCATATGCAGATCATCCTGAGTTGTCGAAAGTGACCGCGCACATTTGAACGTCGCGTCTGTGAGCGGGAATGTGCAGCCATTTCTGAGGCAATAGCGTGTGGAATGGCCATAGTTGCGGTGATTTGGACGCCACTGCGCCGGTAGCTGTGGAACTGTTGCCCGGCCTCTGGACATTGACCTCCTGGTGCTGCTTCTATTCGGTGGTTGATGCTGGTCACGCCTGCTCTGGTCGCGTCTATAGTGGACGTCATCAGCCGAGGCTGAATCTGGCCGGACCGTGAGGCTCTCGAGCAGGTAGCTGAGGCGCTCATTGATGACATTATTTCGGGCTGATGATGATGTAGATTGAGGCTCGGACAGGCGTGATGTGATGCAACCTGGCTTTGAGGCAGGTGCGCTACAGTGGTGTTTCTTCCACCACTTGTCTAGACGTGCCGGCAGTACGTCATCTTGCACTTCAACGGATTCGCGCAAAAACGTGGCCATTTCTCGGAGTGTCGGAGGAAGCTTCTGAATGAATATTTGCATCAAGATTTCCTCGGGTAGATTGAATTCAGAGGCATTCATTTCCATCTCCCTAAATAGCTCGAAAGGCGTGCGGCTACCTTTGGACATATGGCTGTAAGCCTGTCTTCCCGATCTGGTGTCAGGCGCTGCTTGACGGTGCGTTGCAGGCTCTGCCATAGCTGCGAACATGTTCCCTCAGTATATTGATGCCGGATATCTTTTAGTTCGCGTCTGTAAGACATTGGGAGTGTCTATCAAGCTCTCAATAATATTGAGCCTTCGTGTGTTATATTGGATACCTTGGCCAATAAAGTAACATCCTCGATCCACTCGTCAAGGTAGTCTGGATCGAATTGGCAGATCTTATAATCGGTCCATCTGTTGGTGCGGACTGTTTCTGGGCTCGTCACCTGGCTTCCTGCGTTTCCTGAGCTAGACGTCATATTTTGTGTGTGTGTGTGTGTGTGTGTGCGTGCGTTGTCGAGTGTAGATGGCAGTGTTGAATCGTTCTCACCCGTCATTGTGTAGCTGTCTTCGAGAATTGTGATCTCGAGAGAGTGGTTCGCTGTGATTTGTGGCTCAGGATTTGTTTTCTTGTGTGTTTTCCCTGCTTTACCGGATTCACTCTTCCAAGGCATTTATTCGAAGTGCTTAGGCTAGTGGGGGGACTAGCGCCTGCTTGATATTCTCATAGTCTAGAAATTCTGATTAATTATTAATTGGTTGTGAGCTCGACGAGACTGGACACCATTTATGTAGGAAGTTATTGTGGTTATTGTAAGAGGTTTTGCGGGGTAGCTGTTTATTTAGCGATGCTATGCCATTCCTACATATGCCTGGTAGCTGTCGTTGGAAGAAATTAGTTTCGTGGGCCGTGCTTATGTTTAATCTCAGATCTCTTTCCAATGGGTGATATGAGAAGGCTAAGTCGAATTATCATACGTGTATTGTAAAAAATGTTGCAAAGCAAATTAAAATTTACTGTTAATCTAAATAGATCGTGCTCTAGACGGCAAAAAAAATTATATATTGTCAATACATGTTACTGTCTCGTATAAAAGTCGTCACAATAAACAAAGTAAATAAATTAAGAATCTCTTGGCTGAATCGTTAATAATTTTATGTTAATGATTGAAAAAGAAAAGAAGATATAAATCCAGAATGCCTTAGCAGAGTTGTTGATTGTCAGGTATAACGGAATACCACATAAAATACATCAATCCTGGCTTTAATCGTAATGTCACATAAATCCACTGCATGTTACCGGCGTATTTCTTTTATTATTTAACAAACCCCAATTAATTAAAAATAAATTTGCAGTTCAAGAAATCTCAATTAAAACAGCTTGAAACTAACAGTGGTTGTTTCTAAAATCACAGCTAGGAAAAATATTGTGTAAAACCATAATAAGTATATGTGACATTAAGGAAAACCATATTTGTCAAAATTGAGCTTCGGTGGATTGTAACGCGGAACCGCGCGTTACAATAGAACAGAATTTAATTATGTTTATTTTCATTATGCTGTGATTAATGATATTTTTAAGATCAATCTTCAGCCAGAAATAAAGGATTCGGGCATAATTGTTCAGAACAGATGGACACTAATAAATATAAATATATTACCAAACCATAAAAAATTACAAATTTGTATAATTTGGATTAGGCTGATACTGGAATATGTTGTTGCTACTTGGAATCCAATGAAAAAAGGATTATCGAATAAGCTAGAATCTGTACAAAGAATAGTTTCGAAACATATTAGTCGTGTGTCCTGCACTATATACGCCAGTATATTACATTTTGTATCACTGCAAACTTTATGGTTTCGGACGATGTGCTATTGCATAAAAGTATTCCACTTGAATCAAAGGACTGGTGCCTATATAAATCCAATGAGAAGGATTCATGAAGTTGGAACTAGATCTGGAAATTTGGCGGTCTCTCCTCCTTTGGTGGGAAATTTTGCGGGGAAGTTATTTTCTTTTTCGAAAATGTGCAAAATTTACAATCTATTTCCAAATGAGCTTAGAGAAACTCCTCCATCTAAGCTGGCTTTTAAATATGTATGGACTGAACTCGAAAAAATTTACAATCCTATTGAACATTTCAATTTTGTTTAAGATAATACTTTCTCGCGGTTGAACAAAAGACAAGGAAAATTTTGATCAGCATCATACCTTCTTGAAAATTTTATTTCTAAAATCTTTATTTTTATATTGGAAATGTTATGCATTATCAATTGCCGAAGGGGCTTAGAGAAATGCCTCCATCTAAGATGTCTATTAAATCTATATCTACTGAACTTGAAAAAGTCTGCAATCCTGCTGATATCTTTTATTTTTTTGATTATGATAATACTTTCTCATGGTTGAATAAGAGACAAGGATAATTGTTATCGGAAACAGATTTTATTGAGATTTTATTTCCAAGTTTTGTATTATTATAATTGAAATGTTATGCACTAGATCTTCAAATTAGTTAACATTACATACAATCAATTGCTAGTCATGGTTCTCAATTTTTGCATAATGTTACACTCGAATTATACCTTAATTGTTCCTAATTTGATGATGTATATATTATTCTTTTCAGTCGAACTTTCTGATATTGATATATTGTATTGTACAACTAGTGAGATATACCTATCTACACGAGATGAATTGCACAATTTATTGTGATGTGATAATTATTTTAATATATATTGTACAATTTCCAATTTTATTATTTGATGGAATATGTGTGGTTTGAATCCAAATAAAGATATTCTATTCTATTCTATTCTATTCTAAATAAACAATTGCTAGTCTCGGTCCTCATTTATGTAGAGAGAAGTCTAGTGATTTGGAAAAATAGATACCAAGTTGCTTGGTCGTGTCAATTTTTTTTCAATATTAAGGAAACAGTTTGCGTTCTGAAGAAAACAGAATGTTTCCGGGTAAGTTTCATCAGCCAAGTCTCATCGGGATTATTTTAACAAAGATTCTGCCAAGCTGCATGTGTAGCAAAGATAGCAGCTGAGTGATAAGAGGTGAGGAAGGGTTTGATGCTGTTGGATTGCATAATAATATTACAATGTTATCCACATATTTGATCAGCTTGAACAGGTAGTCCTCAACCTGCACTTGAGCCAGTGTTAGGCTGAAATCTATAGGACAAAGTACAGAACTCTAGAGGGTTCCTGATCGGATAAGGGCTGACCTCAAGTGACTTTCCGACTTTTACATTTGTGTAGCGGTTCTAGAGATAGAAACTGATGAGATTGGGGACATTGCCGCAAAACGATAATGAATCAAAAGCCTTAGATATATCTAGGAAGAAAAGTGTGCGTTTATGACTTTTAGAAATAGAGTGTAGCAGTGATTAATGACATTGACTAAGTCAGTGGAAGAGGAGCGGCCATTAAAGAAGCCGAGTTAAATATCGAGGAGACAAAAGTTATCTCGAGACTTAATGAAGGGCTATATTAACTAATGTAAGACCATGTCGAAGATTTTAGTGAAAGCAGAGACAAAAGATAATGGGTGGAGACCTTTAAATGAGGAGATTTACGACTTGCAATTTTTGGAATATGAAAAAGTCTACGAGCTGATTTAGATAGTCATTAACAAAGCTGCCGTCGACCGAACAAAAGGGGTTTATGTTCGTGGTTTTGGACTTTTGTAATAATTAGTTTTTGATGACTGCAAATTATTCTTCGAAAGTTGGGTATTGATAGAATGAGTCTTTCGATTTTGTACATTTTTTGTTGATTACTTGTTTATAGAGCTCGTCGATACGTCGGAGTGCGAGAGCGCAAACAAGTGATGAGGTGCGTAATGTAGAATCGCGTGCGAGGTAATCGCGTGCTTTAACGAGATGTTCGACGTGTGGATGTGCTGAGTAGATGTGGCAGAAGTAAAGTGGGAGGATAAAACATTTTTGACATCTGAAAAAACTTGAAGAGAGGTTGTCTGGCAGAAGTAAATCTCACTAAATAATGCTGTCATACAGTCGGCTAAACTCTTCGCAGTTAGTGAATCGCCTAAATGATTGAATGCTTTCTCTTGAGATAGAGGGTGGAAGAGGAATAGGGAAGGATTCCTAGCAGTGGTCGAGATTGGAAAAGATCTCCCGAGATAGAACATAGGTCACATATTTGTTGGAGAGGACACAAACTAGTGGGTAATTCGCTCGGGTAGGAAACTGCACAAATTGATCTAGTAGATTGTCGCAAAAGAGCCAAAGCAACGGATGATTTTCTGAAGCTAGATTGTGCCACTTTGCCAGAGAATTATAAGGGTCACCAACAACGATGTATTGATCGGAATTTTTAGAGAAAAAATTAGACATATGTTGGGCCCCTCGAGTGTCGTCGATTATTGAGAGATTCGGGGGCCCTAGGCCACGCAAACAGATAAGCTTTGATCAAGAATCAGTAGCTGAAATGAAAAGAATTCAAATCCAAGAAAGTTGGTTGCAGACAAACGTTTAGCCATGAGAGAGGTTTGGACATAGAAAGCCAGAACCTTCCCTCAAACAACAGTATTGTCACTTGGAAAGAAAGTGTAACCATTGATGAGGGAAAGAGCCTCGCAGTTTATAGAAGAGAACAACTATGTTTTAACACAAAAACACATATCTAGCTCGTTTGAGGATAAAATACTGGCAGTTGTATGATTTTGGGCGTAAGTTATCTACGATTGATACGAGTTGCCTTAAAGGATCCACGGGAAAGAGGGTTAGACCGGGAACATAAGCGTGTGGGAGTTTTCCGATGGCAACCGGAGCGTGACTGAGAGCCGATAAGGGTGATTGATCGGTTGCTGATAAGAATGGAGCGGAAAGCATTGATCTGGACTTTCTTAATCCCGCTTTTATCTGGCAGATGTGGAAGTTGAAACTTTTGAGAGAAGGATGATGGCGGGCTTTTTGGGTTCGATGGTTTTCTTTAGAGCAATGTTATTGGGGTGGATTTGGACAATACCTGACCAGAAGCTGTGTCCACACTGTCCTGGGTAATGTTGGTATAGTTGGAAGAGGTGGAAGTTGTAGGGGATGTATCGTAGGCCCGCGGGGCCGTGAGGGTCTTATGTTTTGACGGTTTCAAGACCTCTTCTGCGGTCGTGATATTGACTGGGCATGAGGTTTTAGGACTGGTGCTGGAGACTGGAGTAATTAAATTGGTTATTGAGGTCGTTACGTGGTGTGGTCGGCCACAACGAAGCGGTATAGCTTGGGTTAGTTGGGTGGGATTTGCGGCTTCTCTGAATGAGCTACTTGTGAATAGAACTCTTCTAATCAGGAGGTACTCAGCATGATAGGTCCGGACGAAGCAGCGTCACCATGGATGACTCCATAAAATGATCGGCGTTTCTTCGGATTGCTTCAGCCAGGGTAAGTGTGTCTAGTTTCAGAAGAGAGTGCGGTGATTGGGGGAGAGGTCCGTGCTTGTTTTTCTGCCTTCTTTCACAAAGTGTAAGCGTTAAAAGAAACACGTTGAGCGACAGGGAATAGATTATTTGCCTGATTTTTTGGATTGCGTACCAAAATGTTTGAATCCACTGTCATCATGATTTTTCCAAATATTTCGACCTCCGGATATGGAGATATTTTTCAATGGAAAAAAACATCACTAAATAGATCTAACAACAGGTATAAATGGGGCAGTTTAAACTAATATTTCACTTGACATATTGATTGTCAACTTAGTGGGTGATGTGTTTGCAATTGAAAAAGATCTCCATACACAGAGGTCAAAATATTTGGAAAAATCATGATGACAGTAGATTCAAACATTTTGGTACGCAATCTGAAAATCAGGTAAAGTGTAAGCGCGATTTAATTTGACTTTCCTTGCCGATTTTAAGGGTGATCAAGATTTTATTTGATCAAACTCATCGGTGGACAGTCTTTTGTGGGAAGGATGCACAAAAGCACGTCATTTTCCGGTGAAGACCTCTTTGAGATTGTGAAATTTGACTCCTAATTGATTGATCAGATCCGAGGCAAAATCAGATTTTGAAAGTGGAGAGTGCCGAGACCAGAGGAATATATTTCGTTTGCTCTGATTTCGCAAACCAACATCTCTTGCAACAGGTGTAGCTGCTAGGTAAAGATAGAATGGTTTCCAGATAAAGCTCCGAGCTCTCCTGTGACATATGCCACATGTCACATGGAGGAATGTAATATAGAAACAGATATAGAAGAGTATAAGGCGAGAAAAAAATGTATATATATAGAAAATTTTGATGAAATTAAAAGTAAATCATCAAAATATATAGGTAAATTCGAGTAGGATTATAGCCAATTTTATTGTATAATGTAATTTTGTAATTTTTTCATTTCTTTAATTTCAATTTAATAACTACAGAGTTTAAAAATTGCTCCTAATATATTATATACTGATATTGGGGTAATAATCAGAGAACACATTGCACAAAGAAACGTATCCTAATTGAACAAATTCCAAAATATTTAAATGAACGAAATGGAATCGGAATCTTTCATGTGTGAAACTAAGTTAGTTGTATCAAAAAGCGGAATATGGATCTTAGCACCAAAATTTAAGGGCAGGAAACCACGCTAAATGTCAGATCGGAAAAGGAAGGTTTGATGTAATAATTTTTGCGGAATCGGTAGAATCAATTGCAGACAAAATGCTCCCAATGCCATTAAAATTTTGTGAGGAACTATTTTATGTCCTGGCTATTCAAATTTCCGCCCGTAAATCCAAGCAAGGACAACTAATATTGATTAATGTATAAGAAATGGCCGTAAAAGATGATGTGAAAAGAAATCTATTATATTATTACGTGTGTTGCTGATACTGTGATCGTATAATGTAACTGAGTAGAGTGGCAGACCTATTGTAACGCGCGGCTCCGCGTTACAACCCAACGAAGGTCAATTTCGACAAATATGGTTTACCTTAGGGTCACATATGCGAATTATTGTTTTAGACAATCATTTTCTTAACTGTGATTTTAGAAACAATCTCTGTTTGTTTCCAGCAGTTTTATTGAGATTTCTTGAACTGCAAATTTATTTGTAATTAATAGAGTTTTTGTATAATAATAATACACACCCGCGCGCAAAACGCCGGTAACATGCAGTGGATTTTTATGATTTAACGTTCGAAGCCAGGATTTATATATTTTCTGTGTTTATCCCTTTACACCTGACTATCAATTGCTATGCTAAGACATTCCAGATTTTTATTTTCTGTTTTCAATCATTCAAACGTAATTACTAACTATTCTTCCAAGACATTTTGGATTTATATATATGGTGTATTTTATATTTCATACAAAACTATATGTTCTGCTGAAACATTCTGAATTTATTTATTGTGCTTATTGTGACTACTTTTATGCTTAGATAATAATTTGTGTTGAGAATATTATATTTTGTTGCCGTCTAGAGCACGGCTAATTTGGACCAACAGTGAATTTTAATTTAATTTGCAACATTGTATACAATAAACATATGATGATTCGACTTAGCCTTCTCATTTCACCCTTTGGAAGAGAGTCTGAGTCAGATCATAAGCACGGCTCTTGACATCAGCTACCAGGCATATGTAGGAATGGTACAGCATCGCTAAATAAGCAGCATGCCCGAAAAATCTCTTACAATAACCACAATACCTCCTACACTATAACTATGCCCATTGTTCGTAAAATTAAATAAGTTACACGTAAGTTTTCAAATGAAATAATTAAAGAAAAATATTATCTTCATGCTACTAAAAAGTTGTTTTTGTAAAAGACAAATTGTTTATACATGGAAGATTTACTGCAGCGAGGAAGGCAAACAAAATATTTTAAAAATTATTCAAAAAAAGTATTGACATCAGCAATAATAAATGATTGCCTGACACAACATAAACGTTAAAACTGCTTATATGTGACCACACCGCTATTTAAATAGTCGTTAGTGGAAAATGTGAAGCTTGGAAGTAAAACTTAAAGGAAAAATATTGCCGAAACTAAATAGTTTTAACAATTAAATTTAATCCTGTATATATATACTTAGATTCTTATTTATTATTTTAAGCAAATTATATAAATATTAAGGTATTATATAATGAATAATGACTTTAATAAAATAATTTTTAATGAGACATGGCTCGATAAAAACATTGAGAAATACGAATTGGAAGTGCTTAGATATTTCTTATTTCGTAAGTACAGACTGTTGAACGAACACAGCGGAAGTGTTCTTATCTATCGTTAATCTTTTTTATATGCCAAATTGTAGCATTTAAAATTTTTATCTACTGAACTAGAAAAAGTATACAATCCTGCTGATATTTTGAATTTTGATTATGATAATACTTTGTCATGGTTCAATAAAAGACAAGGATACTTGTTATCAGAAGCATAACTTCTTGGGATTTTTATCTCCAAGTTTTGTATTATTAAAATTGAAATGTTATGCATTATATCATAATGTTAGTCAACAATACATACAACCAATTGCTAGTCATGCTTCTCATATTTTGCATAATGTTACGCTCGAATTATAACTTAATTTTTCCTATTTTTGATGAAGAATCGATCATTCTTTACAGCAGAACTTCTGATGTTGTTATATTGTACAGTTCAACTAGTGAGATTTACTTATCTACATGAGACTAACTGCACATATTTATGTGATGTGATATCTTTTTATATTGTACATTTTCCAGTATTATTATTTGATGGAACATGTGAGGTTTGAATCCAAATAAAGATATTCTATTCTATTCCATTCTATTCTATTCTATTCTATTCATTCTAATGGAGGTAAAGTGGTTATTGTTTTTGTGTATGTACAAAATGTTGATTTGATTAAAATGGCTGTTTATGTACCAGCGTATGAATTCTTGAAGGATTACACATTTTTGTTATTGCCTTTCAGTCTTTTTATAACATCCATATTTATGAGGATTTCGAGAAATGAATACACATATTAAACATAAAAAATATCTATTCTATAACTCTTATTAAAAATCCAAGTTTTAAACAAACAAATTAGATATTTAGAATGCTTAGACTATATATACTTTAATGCGGATTTGATTAATTGTTACGGTTATTCGGTTGTTAATGAATTCAAGGAAAATTATGATAAACTAATTATTCCAGAGCAAAAAATTTGTAACAAATTTCAAGGTATCAATGCTGCAGATGCAAATATTAAATGTCTTAGAATAAACGGATTAGTCTAAATTTTCTATTCTTTCTTAAAGATAATTGAGCGATTAAGATTGATCATCTTGACTCTAATTTACCAATTGTTTTCGATTTAAGTTAACATGGATTTAAGAAAGGCGCCACTATTACGAGTAATCTATCAAAGTGAAATTAGGCAATACCCAGATATGCGAAAAATATAACCGCGTTAATTGTTTTTATTGATATCTCAGAAGCGTTTTACTTTATTAATTTTGCTTCCATTATGAAGGGGATTAGTTCAATAGGGATTAACTACAAGATATTCAGATAACTTAAGTCTTATTTATATACTAGTAGAATTGGTATTTATATAAATAACACGCAATGTAGAATTTTGAAATTTGAACCTGAAATCTGTCAAGGTTCTAGTTTGGGGCTAATTTTATTAAAAATGACATTTTTGTAATCGAGGGACAATTTTTTCAAAAGACTAACATGCAAACATGCGGATAGTCGAAAAATATCCATCTATTTAATATGAGAAGCATTTGTTTTTTCTAAGAATCATATAATAACGGATAATAATAACTTGAGAACATATTTTGTAAAGCTATTAAAAATTGACTGAAAGGAATACAATGTTAAAAATTGGACGGAATTTATCTTTATTAATATTGTTAATGGTTCAACAGATTATTTTTAAGCTGTTCAATAATTTTTTAAATAATGGAAGAATAATCATTTAAGTTGATAACACAAGGTTCTAGTTTTGGTCCGTTACCGTTTAGAATAATATTTGTAGAATTACAAAACGTGGTCATCGGAAATCAAATCAGTAAATTTGCCAATAATTTAAAATTCTTTTACCAATTGAGCCAAAAACATTACTTACTCTAAGAATAATAAAATATTAGATATTAACAAACTGAGTTTGTACTTAATATCACAGACTAAAAAATTGGTATTAGAAGAGAATTCAATTTAATTTACACTTATACTGCTGAAATAAATGATGTTCTTGTGACGAAATTCCAACATAAAATTCAAGTCCTAGATAGATTTATTCAGTGTACTAACTTTTTACTTTACTGTGGCTGACTCCTTTTGGAGGATAAGCCGGCTCCATTGATATCCCGGATTATACCTCTCCATGTCGGGCGGTTGGCAGCCATTTCGGAACATAAAGAGGGCCAATGACGCTCCCAGTGACGTGGACCATAAACATTGCGTAAACCAAGGAGTTCCACGTCCGATTTGATTGTTGCAAGCCATGTCTTCAGTTGCCCACCTCGGCGGCGGCGCCAGTTTGCACATTGACCTGGGTTCATCACCTGCGGTACCAGTTCGTCTTCTGGTTTGCGTAGTACGTGCCCGAACCATTGAAGTCGACGATGTTGGATCCAGACGAATAGTTGCATGATGTCACCGCATTGGTGACGAACAGATGCGTTCGACATCTGATCCATCCATTTTGTCTTTGTGATGTACCTCAGGCCCCAATGGTCGAATACTTCAAGCTTTTTGGAGTCCTCAGAACGTAATGGCCAAGTCTCACAGCCATACAGTAGCACAGGGCGAACAGTAGCCTGGTAGACTCGGATTTTCGTTTTGAGGTTGATTTCACTTCTTTTCCAAAGTGAGTTCTTCAATTGTATGAAAGCAAGTCTGGCACGATCGATGCGTGTTCGGACTTCATACTTTGCTTGACCAGTTGGAATCATTTTTGAGCCAAGGTACGTAATATCGTCGACTGTTTCGATTGGGCTGTCGTACACCGTGAGCTGCTCATCAGATTTAGATACACCGATGGCGAAGGCTTTCGTTTTGTAGGCATTGATTTCCAGAACAATGGCTGATGAAAACTGGGCCACTTGATCCAAAACGGTTTGCATGCTCCCAAAGTTGTCAGCAAGTAGAACAACATCGTCTGCGTAATCAACATCCGTCAGCCACAGGTTATTTGATACTTGAACGCCTCGGAACTCAGTTAGCGCGTTGCTCAGAATCCAGTCAACCGCATAATTGAACAATATGGGTGACAAGGGACATCCTTGTCGAGCCCCTGTGTGCAGACTGAATTCATCCGATTCTTCTCCGTAAACACGGATTCTGGCTTTGGTGGCTGCATAGTAGGCCATGATATACTTATAGAGAGAATTGTTTGTTGCGTTAAGATGTGCGTTATGACATAGAAACGTATTATTGAAAGATATTCAGCTAAAAATATATATCGCCTGGTTAAATTTAATCTAGGAAAAGGTGATCAGCACTTGGGCCCAATAAAATGGCCAGAAAAGTATGCTCGAAACGGTAAAATGTAAAGATGTAAGATATATAAGTTCATTTGAGTACAAAATATATATTTGTTAGAATATTAATCTTTGCGATGATAACGGTTTAGGAGGCTGTATTGTAACACGCGGCTCCGCGTTACAACCCAGCGATGTTCAATTTTGACAAATATAGTGCTCTTTAAGGTCAAATAATCTAACTCTGTTTTTACATAATGTTTCTCTTAACTGTGATTTTTGAAACAATCTCTGTTAGTTTCAAGCAGTTTTAATTGAAATTTCTTGAACTGAAATTTTAATTGTAATTAATAGTGTTTTGTTTAATAAATATAGACACCCGCGCGCAATACTCAGGGAGCATGCGGTGGATTATAGTGCATAAGTGATTTGATAGTTTTTATTTGTATTCAAATATGATTTCATGCACCAGGACATCAGATGTTTCTCAATTACATTCACAAATTCTTTAGTTCAATGGATTATTATAATTAAATAAGTTAAAACCATAGCAAACAGTGGATTAATTATTTGTGACTTTTTTTCAAGACTATTTTTATCAGTAACAATACTTACCAGTGACTTTATTTATATCATCACATATTTTCAATCATTAACATGTATTCATCACGATTGAGACGTTTGTGAATTGATTATAACTTGTGTTGACAATACATCGCTTTGTTGCCGTCTAGAGCACGGTCCGTTTTCTTTAACTGTGAATTGATAATTACTTGTGTATAAGACATTCAATTTTGTTGATAATATATCGTTTTGTTGTCGTCTAGAGCACGGGAAATTTGGACTAACTGTGAATTTTTTTCTTTGCAACATTGTGTACAATATATGTATGATTACTTGATTTAGCCTTCTCACATCACCCATCGTAAAAAGGTCGGGGACTAATCATAAGCACGAATCTCAACAGTAGCTACCAGGTCCATGTAGGAAGGGTACCGCATCACGAACTAGATAGCTACCCCGCAAAAATACCCCTACATAAATGGTGTCCCGTACCGCCGAACTCACGGCCAGCAAAGAATTGATCAGCATCAAGATTTTGAGAACTTCAAGCACTTTGGATGATTGCCACAAAGGAAAGTAAATTCTAATACACATATCACAGAAAAACACCCTCTCAAGATCACAATGCTCGAAGACAGTCGCACGATTACGGGTGAAGTCGATGTTACACCGCCATCTATTCTCGACAACACTCACACACATAAGATGATGTCCAGTTCAGGAAATGCAGGAAGCCCGGTGGTGAACCCAGCAACAGGCCGCACCAGCACATGGACAGAGTACAAAATATGTCAATTCGATCCAGACCACCTTGACGAGTAGTCGACGATGTTACTTTATTGGCCAAGGTGTCCAATATAACAGACGCGAACTCAGAGATATTCTGCATCAATACACTAAGGAAACATGTGCGCAGCCATGGCAGAACCTGCAACACGCCGTCAAGCAGCGCTTGAAACCAGATCGAGAAGACAGGCCTACGGAATTGATGAGCCAGATGTCCCTAGGATCTGCAGGCCTTCTGAGCTATTTAGGGAGATGAAGCTGAAAGCCTTGGAATTCAACCTGCCCAAGGAAATCTTAATGCGACTATTCATACAGAAGCTCCCTCCGGCACTCCAAGAGATGGCCACGTTCCTACGCGAATCCGTCGAAGTGCAAGACGTCATTGTGCCGTCACGTCGAGACAAGTGGTGGAGGAAACCCCACTACAGCTCACCTTCCTCAGAGAAACGTTACATCATCTCACGACTCTCCGCATCACAATCCACCGTATCATCAGCCGGACAAATGTCACCAATGAGCGCCTCATCAGCCTGCTCGAGAACCTCACCGTCAGGCCTAATTCGGCCTCAGTCGATGCCGTCCATAATAGACGCGACCAGAGCAGGCGTGACCAGCGTCGACCACCGTCCCGGAATAGCGCCAGGAGGTCGACGTCGAGAGGCCGGGCCACAGTTCCACAGTTACCGGCGGAGTGGTGTCCGAATCACCGCAGCTATGGCCACTCCACACGCTATTGCCTCAGAAACGGCTGCACATTCTTGCGCACAGACGCGACGTTCAAGTGGGCGCGGTCACCTTCAATAACTCAGGAGGATCCGCCCATGGAAGGCTCGGAAAACTGCTTGGGTTCAGCCTACTCTGCGGCAGTAGAGGCTGAGCACCCCAAGATCGTTTGCCGATCCACGTCTGATGGCTTGAAGCACGTTGCTTTCGCGTACAGCGCAATTAAACTATTGTATTTACAGCGACGGCTCCAGTTAAGTCATGCTTCAAAGGCCCAAATGCCAAACACCAGTCCCATCGTCAGTTGCCACTATCGACATCCTTTCTCATCCGTGACGCAACCTCTGGCGAATTATTTCTCATAGACACTGGATCAGATGTAAGCTTACTACGCCACAATTATTTCGAACCTACCCACCCAGTCGACAATCTCACATGCGCCAGTGGCTCCAATATAGCGATGTTTGGGGTACGAGTACACACAATCTCGTTCTCCAACTCAAAAAGATGTTTCAAGTATCCTTTCATCATTGCCAATACGACAAGAAACATCATTGGACGTGACTTTCTTGAACACTTCGACCTCACCATTCGTCCAAGAACACCAGAGATATGCACTGCAGACAATCAGTTGTTTTCACAAGCGCTAAAACATACGACTCCCGCCAAAGCAGTCTCATCCATACAACTAATTCTTCCAGTTCCTCATGTACCGCAACTGGACGATGTTCTGAAACGCTATGAAGAAATTTCCATACCTATCTCCTTCATGTCCGATCTTAAAAGGAAGCGTGCAATCACAGCCCATCGTATCATCTTATCGAAACCAATTCCTCATCCTCCACGAGCACGTCCATTGGCACCACACAAACACAAGGCCGCTGAGCAAGAATTTGCCATGCTACGTAAACGAAGCATCTGTACACGACCGAGCTCACTTTATGCGTCGCCTGTGGTAGTAGTACCAAAGAGTGAACCAGCAACATTCAGGTTGTGCGGGGATTATCGTATTCTCAATTCTTGCACACAGTCTGATTCGTACATCCTGCCAAATCCAGCTGACCTACTCAGATTCGCTATCGGTCATGCGGTGTATTCAAAACTCGGCCTAGTGAAAGCCTACTATCAAGTACCGATGGACAAAGACTCCGTATCATATACTGCGCTCAGATTCACCGGAGGTGGCACTCACGAATATCATTATATGCCTTTTGGTCTCAAGAATGCCTCGCAAACCTTCCAAAGTGTTATGGACGAAGTACTAGACGATCTACCATTTGTTATTTCCTACTTAGACGACATTCTGGTATTCTCCAACTCAATGTCCGAACATATGCAGCATATTGGCATTCTACTCACACGTCTAGCAGACTATGGCATCCGGCTTCATGGCAACAAATGTGTCTTTGCACAATAATCAATTGAATTCCTCGGTCATCAAATTTCCGAGAAAGGCATGACACCTATACCTGCTAAGATTCGTGCTATTCAAGATCTACAGCCTCCAACCACCGTTCGAGCATTACGACGATTCTTGGGCAAGATGAACTACTATTCTCGATTCGTACCCTGCCTTGCCAAGATTCTGGCACCTCTTCACAAATATCTCGTGCTAGAAAGCCGTTTTGTCAAGAAATCACAACTGATTCAGCTCAACGTGGACGACATGCAGGCTTACGAGGATGCCAAAAGGGCCTTATGCAAAGCGACCATGCTACATTCTCCTGATTGGTCTCAACCTTTTGAATTGATCACTGACGCATCCGACGTTGCCATAGGCGCAGTACTTCAACAGTCCATCAATGGCATACACCAACCTATCGCCTTCTACTCGCAAAAACTACAACCTCGCGAGGCGCGATATGATACATTAGGAAAAGAGTTACTCGCAATCTACCGGTCGATCCTACACTTCCACACCTATCTGGATGGCCGAAAGTTCAAGATCTACACAGACCATCTTCCTCTACTCCCGATGCTCAGAGGAAAGAAAGAGTATTTATATTCACGACGTGTCAACTCACAATTTACACGAATACACGAGTATGAATATGAAGTCACTCATGTCAAAGGATCAGAAAACGTGGTCGCAGACTCCCTAAGCCGTCCTGCAGAACTCTGTGCCTCTATCTTGTGTCCTTCACCTATAAGCACTCAGGAATTGCAAGCAGCTCAGCAAGATGATCCATCACTTCGGACATTTGATGTCAATCGCCTGAAAACATTTGATTATGATGGAACTCTGCTGCAGTGTGAAATAACTGGCGTGGGCCCTCGGCCGTTTATACCTGAAAAACTCCGTCACAAGATCTTCGAGGTTTACCGTTCAATGAGCCATCCATCTGGCGAAGCCTCAGTGGAAATTCTATCCAGAACGTATTTTTGGCCTGGCATGCGGCGAGATGTCAAGAAGTGGTCAAAACAATATCTAGAATGTCAGAAATGCAAAGTGACGAGACACACCAAAACGGCGCCACAAGTCATCCAAGTGCCCAAAGTCCGGTTCACGCACATACACGTTGATCTGGTAACCTTACCTGCCGTGAACAATATGCGATATCTACTGTCAATACGGGATCGCACCACTCGATGGTATGAGGCCATACCACTGCCAGACATGAAGCAAGACACTGTCAGTTATGCTTTAGAGCTCAATTGGTTCGCTCGGTTTGGTGCTCCAGCTGAAGTGACAACTGATCGTGGCGCACAGTTCCTCGGCGAAGAGTTCGCAGCCCTACTGAAATACTATGGTGTCAAACACTCCGTGACCGCGGCTCGCAAACCGAGAGCAAATGGTTTCGTCGAAAGGCCACACTGGGAACTGAAAGCGGCGCTCAAGGCCAGCCCAGAAGAAAATTGGCTTGCGGCTTTACCGAAAGTACTCCTATCAATGCGTACAAGACCTCGTGAGCCGATCAAATGTAGTTCCGCTGAAATGGTATTTGGCGAATGTCTACGGCTGCCTGGCGAACTAGTCCGATCACGCTCTGAAACTGCGATAACGATGAACAATCCGGCATTTCTGTTTCCACTTCGCAGTTACCTACAGTATAACGCTCGGAATCGGCCGATCTGTCCTACACGTCAGCAACATGGTCCAATATATAAACGCAAAGATTTTGATAGCTGCAAATGGTTCTTCGTCAACAAAGTCATGGATAACAGGATTCTAACCAAACCGAAACGCGGTCCTTATTGTGTGTTAGATCGACGTCAGAATTACATCATTTTGGAGATTAATGGCAAAGCTGAAGCTGTCTCCAAACACAGACTATCCCCGGCCGAGGTTGAACCAAATGACCCGCTGTTCTGCGATGTTGTCCTATCAGGCGGTGAAGAAACGATGATTCAACCGCCAGACAATTTTGCTGACTACGGACTGACGCCTGACATTTCACCAACAACCGAGCCAACTGACGCCGTCACGCCGCCGCGAGATATAGAGGAACCACAATCAGGGTCGACAGAGCCAAAATCAGTGGTTACACGTTACGGCAGAGCAATAACACCTCCTGTTAGGTTAGCCCCCTTCATTGTGTATTAATTTTCATTGTTGGGGGTGTATGTAAAACACGACTCCACGTTACAACTCAACGATGTTCAATTTTCACAAATAAAGTGCTCTTTTAGGTCAAATAATCAAACTATGTTTGTACACAATATTTCTCTTAACTGTGATTTTAGAAAAAAATCTCTGTTAGTTTCAGGCATTATTAATTGAGATTTCTTGAACTGCAATTTTAATTGTAATTAATCGGGTTTTGTTTAATAAATATAGACACCTGCGCGCAATAAACAGGGAGCATGCGGTGGATTATAGTGCATATGTGATTTGACAGTTTTTCTTTGCATTCAGATATGATTTCAAACATCAGGACATCAGATGTTTCTCAATCACATTCACAAATTCTATAGTCCAATGGATTATTATAATAAAAAAAGTTAAAACCATAGTAAACAGTGGATTAATTATTTGTGATTTTTTTTTCAAGACTATTTTTATCAGTGACAATACTTACCGGCGACTTTATTTATATCATCACATATTTTCAATCATTAACATGTATTCATCACGATTGAGACGTTTGTGAATTGATTATAACTTGTGTTGATAATATATCGTTTTGTTGCCGTCTAGAGCACGGTCCGTTTTCTTTAACTGTGAATTGATAATTAATTGTGTATAAGACATTCAATTTTGTTGATAATATATCGTTTTGTTGCCGTCTAGAGCACGGTCAATTTGGACTAACTGTGAAATTTTTCTTTGCAACATTGTGTACAATATATGTATGATTACTCGACTTAGCCTTCTCACATCACCCATTGGTAAAAGGTCGGGGATTAATCATAAGCACGGATCTCAACAGCAGCTACCGGGTCCATGGAGGAAGAGTACTGCATCATGAACTAGATAGCTACCCCGCAAAAACCCCCGTAAATTATTACAGTATTAAGTTTTTTATTTAATCAATGGATAGGTGTGTGTATATATGAGTCATATAATGAAAAAAATAGAATTGAAAAATGGTCTAAACCAGCTGTAATTTCTCGCCATATAACATGGAAATTTTTCTGACATATTTTTTCTTCGCCAAATTTTATAAATTTAAAATTAGTTAACAATGGTGTTAAGTGGAGTGTCTCCTGCAGAGGTGACGTTTAAACAAATTAGTCCCGAAATAAAAAAAATCTGTGACCTGAGTAAGAATGATATACTGAATCTATATATTACTGTATACTTCTTAATGACTATCGTACTATTGATCATTAATGCTGCAAATTATGATAGTGAAAAAACACTTCATGTTCCTTTGTAAACATTCAATTAACTTTTTTTGTCTTTGTACTTTGTCTTATTTTCTCCATTTAACTGAGTCAAATTTATTTCTTATATTATAAACATGCCTTTAGTTCACAATATTTTATAGGTTATATTTAACTTGAATCCAATTAAATATAAACATATATTCTAGTATGTTCTCATTTACGATTTCCTTGAGAGCTAAATGCAATATGTAATCAAGTACCCAGACACCATCATTTAGCGCACATCTTACACTGACGAATATATCGTGAAAATAATCGGCTGCGCTAAGAAAAATGGGCGCCAATAAAGAGAAAATTATTATTGAATAATATGCAAATTCAATTATATATTATTTCGATTAATGATAATAATACTTCAAAAGAACATTAATTGTGTAACAACACAAATTAATGGCCGACATATTGCGTAAATTAAATTCAATTTTATTTACGTTGCACCAATGAGAAAAAAGCGAAACTTGCCGTTTAACCAATAGTGTGCAAGTAGACATATATTACTATGGCATGCTATTTAAGCACGGCAATTTACCATGCAAGTCAGTTGTCGCATTTGCATTCTGCTTTGCGTTACGCGTGTGCGTTCTGTCGGCTGTCAATACCTACGCTGGCGATTTGATTTGTTTCACCAACAATTGGCTACATCCGTGACTCATCTTGTTGCGTACAACCAGCGAGACGAGCCAATTAATTGCAGAACCTGAACGACGTTTTCCACATCGTGATTACAACTCGACAACAGAAGGAACAACAGCCAGAGTCCACCCAAGGCTCTAGGACATCTTCACACTCTGAATAATTCAGGAGAACGCACGACCAGGCCCTGTTAAGGGCCCCCTATCATAACAAAATCTATATTCAGAGCACCTTAACCGAGTTTGTAACGTCGTACGGCATTTACTTGAAGCCGGGGCGTTTACAAAATTGGCGACCCCGGCAGGATATTGATTATTGTTCTGATTTATATTTTTTTGGTATAAATAAAATTGACTTCCTTTTTCATTTATTTGGGATAAAAATAGATTAACATTTGCGTTTTCTTTACCCTAATCGTGGTCTTCTGGGAATTTTGTTGGGTATATATTCGTGGATTTGTGTTGAATTGTTTTGGGGGATATACTAATAATACATTGGCATTAATCTTTTCTACGTACAAAACGGTACCGTACGTACTCGACAGGCTCAATTGCGGATAATTTCAATTTTTGGAAGCAGTTACTGTGACGTGCTTTTGTTCTGCGCTCATTCACCTGTGGAAGCTTTTTGTGGGTAAGCGTTTCGTTAAAGTATATTTATATATTTTCATATTGCTTATAAATTTATGCTTTTAAGATCCGTAAGATTGTTAGAATGTCAGGTCCAATTTTAGATATTGATGTTCCTGTTTGGGATAGAGATAGTGAACTATTCTTTATGCGCGTAGACTCCGCTTTCTCCCTGTTTCCTGATTATGACAGTCATCAAAAACTGTCAAAGGTTTTTGCTAAACTACCTTCTGAATTGCAGCGACGGATTTATCCTAAGCTTGAGGCCATTAGGAAGCTACCTAATCCCATTTTGGGTCTACAAAACGAAGTAGAATCCTTGCTTGGGCCCACAGAGACTGAGCAGATAATAAACAAATATGCGCAGTTAGACATGCCAAACCTTGGCCCCATCGAAATACTGAGGGAATTACGGAAACGTTGGTATAAAACCAACATTTCTGACCATGAGGCTAAGGTTGTTTTTATTAACAATCTTCCACAAACATTAAAACTCTTTGCCAGACAGCTCCCCAACACTCTCTCTATAGATGACTTATCTGAGAGATGTGAGTTAGAATATAGGGTTTTGGAACCCAAAGTGAATCCATCATCCTTTACTTCACCCCCGCAAGATGATAGACTCTCCTCTTTAGAGAGGACAGTGGCGAACATGGCTAAAGTTCTAGAAGGATTGGCCATTACCAAATCCGAGCTAAATCAAGTGAATGCTCGACCCAAATTCGTTCCTAAGCCCAATTATAACGGTAGGCGGCGATCGAGATCTCCGCAATCCTTTAATAAATATGCCCCAAAGAACTGGTGTTATAACCACCAGAAGTTTTTTTATTCATGCCAAGTCTGTCTTTGTCGTTCCGAAGAATTTCCGAATGAGTGCCAATTTCCACAGCTGACGGAAAGGACAACAGACCGCAGGCACAAGGGTGCATCAGTATCGGGAAACGTCTGGCGCAGGAAGTAGAAGACCGTACTTTCTGCACATCAACGGCATCAACGGCGCCACAGGGAAGAAGCCAACTACAATCCGACATCCCTGTCGACTCTTTTCGTCCACGCCAAATTTTTCACATAGAGAACCAAACGGACAACGCCGGTCGCAATCACCAGCCTACTTGTTTGCATGACCCGGCCAAACAGCCCAACGAGCTTCTGCACCTTCTTGATTTCAAAACTGGCGAAGAGTTCATCGTAGACACAGGTGCGGCAGTCTCAGTTCTCAAAGGTGATTCAATGGCCGAGATGTCGCTAGGCGTTCTTCTCGCAACAGCTACAGGCGAGCCCATACCAACTTATGGCTGCCAATACCGCACACTCAACATAGGTCTACGACGTGAATTTTCCCACAACTTCATCATTGCCAAGGTCTCACATAATATAATAGGCCTTGATTTCCTTCTAAAATTTCGGCTCATTGTTGATCTTGCCAATCAAAAGATCATCGACCCCTCCACCGGACTTGAGCAAAGTTTTTGGACACTTGCCTCCGAGCGTTTGGAGTTACAGGTCATTCAGCCAACCCCAGTGCATCATTCAGCAGAGATATCAGCAGCTCTTCAAAAATACAAATCATTTTTCGATCTTAACAAGTCAGAGCTACGAGTCTCAAACATAATGCATCATATCGTAACAGAAGGACAACTTATTGCACTCAAGAAGCGACCACTGGCCCCTGCTAAGCTGAAAGCTGCCCAAGAAGAATTCTCAAAGCTTTTGAAAGAGGGAATCATCAAACCATCGAAAAGTTCATGGGCGTCACCACTGCACTTAGTCTCTAAATCAAACGGATTGTACAGAGCCTGCGGAGTCTACCGTAAGCTAAATTCAGTGACAAAATCTGATGCATATCCTATTCCAAATATTAACACTTTACTTGAAAAACTCAACGGCAGCAATTTCTTCTCAGTGATTGACCTCAGACAAGCCTACCATCACATCCCGGTAGCACCAGAGGATATCGAGAAAACTGCAGTCATCACTCCATTTGGCCTTTTCGAATATCTTTACATGCCTTTTGGACTTAAGTGTGCTACTCAGACATTTCAAAGATTCATGGACAACATACTTCGCGACGACTCTGCTTATTGTATGTTATATCTCGATGACATTATTTTATTCAGTGCAGATCTAGAATCTCATGCGAAACATCTACGAAATGTCCTCTCACGCTTATCCAACCACGGACTTAAGATCAATTGTGACAAGACGCAGTTTGCAACTTCATCCGTCGACTTCTTAGGGCATCGTATCACGGCCCAAGGTATTCAACCGTTGCCGTCAAAGACGAATTCAATCAAGAATATCAAGTCACCAAGGACTTTGAGCGATTTGCAGAAAATCCTGGGAGTACTAAACTATTATCGCAAGTTCCTTCCAGGCCTTTCAAAACAACTTTATCCTTTGTGCAGGCACCTGCGGAACCGAAAAGGACTTAGCAAGAATTCCATCATTGCTTGGTCATCCGAAGACGAGGAATTACTTCGACTTGCCATCAACTCGTTAGCAAATGCCACAATGCTAACGCATCCAGATTTTGAAAAGCCATTTCTACTCACGACAGATGCTTCTGAATTCGCTATTGGAGCCACGTTGGAACAAGAGATCGACGGAGTTCGGAAGCACAAGAGATCGACGGAGTTCGGAAGCCTATCAGTTTCTACTCGCGTACTCTCCAACCAGTAGAAACGAGGTACGACACTTTCGGCCGAGAACTTCTCGCCATCCACGACGCAGTGCGCCATTTTATCAGCATCATTGGCAGTAGCAGATTTGTTGTTTTCACAGATCATGCACCACTAGTTAGCGCACTTCGAAACGCAACTTCATCTATCGCCCTGTCCAGGCCAGACGTCTCTCTACAACCACCTTCGCCGTCACCATTCACTGTCAACTCCGTGGCACTCAGTGAACCTGCACTAACGCCAACTCTCCTGCGAACTGAACAACGCGATGACATTCACATTCAAAGATCAATAGCCCGTCACCCAACCAAGTTCATATGCCGTCTGTGGGAAGGCTTACCAATTGTTTACTTCACGGGTACGCAGCCCAACAAGCCAGTTCTGCCGACCAGCCTTCAGAGAAAAGTTTTCGATTCAATTCACTCAATTTCTCACCCAGGAAGCCAAGCGACTGTCCGACTTCTTACAGATCGTTTTTGGGGTCACAGACTTAGGCAGAATGTTAAACGATGGGTCTCTGAGTGTGCTATTTGTCAGAAAAATAAGATCACACGACACACTCGTTCTAAGTTGCAACAATTTCGAACTACTTCTCGCCTAGCCATCGTCCACATCGACATAGTTCATCTGACAAAGGTTCAAGGTTTCAGCTACCTTCTAACTATGATCGATAGATTTACACGGTGGCCTGCGGCATTACCTCTTGGCACCATTTCTGCAGACGAAGTAACTAACGGTTTTATCTCTGCATGGATATCCAATTATGGTGTTCCCAATGAGGTCATCACGGACAGAGGCACTTGCTTCTCATCTGATCGTTTCAAAACCACCTTGCGGTACATGGGATGCATCTTACGCCAGACGACTGCCTACCATCCCCAAGCTAATGGCATGGTAGAGAGAATGCATAGGGAACTCAAAGCTGCTTTAGCATCCTCGTCCATTAATGGCAACTGGGTCGATGCACTACCTTTAGTTCTGCTTGCCATGCGTTCCCGTACTCGTGAATCCATTAAAACATCTGCGTCACAACTCTTGTATGGCATGGATCTACGCCTGCCTAGTCAGCTCCCACGTCTACTACCGGCACAAGATGACCCACAAGACGAAGCTACCCGCCTTCGACTTCATTTCGGTAACATGTCCGAACAGCAACCGAGACATACGCCTCGTCCAGTCTTCGTTCACCCACAGCTCCACAGCTGCAAGAGAGTACTCGTTCGCAACAATAATGCTGTTGCACCACTACAACCAAAGTATCGCGGTCCTTACCCGATTTTGCTCAGACAACCAAAATACTTCATTATTATGCAAGGCGCTACACCGACATCAGTAAGCATAGACAGGTTGAAACCGTTTATCGAACCGCCTGATCCTGAGAGCGTTCAACCTTCTACACACGTCTCAGGCTCCGTCTGCCCACAATCTCAATGTCCTGCTTTGTATAACGCGTAATTGATTTTTTTAAACATTAACATTAACTATTATCAAAATTTTTTAACCTTACGTTATTTTTCGTATTTGTCTCACGTGGCATAACCAGCTGTTCTTAGCTAACAATTGTGTAGCATTTTTGAACAGTTCTTTGGTATTATGCCATCTCTGAGGCAATGTTCGTGTACATATTTTTATGCAGTTACCTTTGATTTTAATGTATATATTTTTACATTATAATGTATTTCTCACACATGACATCACACTGCCTATTTTGGTATGACCAGCTACTTGGAGCTAACGCTTTCGTGTAGCAACACTAAGTAGTGATCAGCTTCATATCATGGTACAGGCCACTTTCAATGCATATCTCAACTTCATCAATTGCACAAAGACCACTCTACAAATGTCATGACCACAACGTCGAGCACATTGACGACGATCCAACCTGCTTAGGTTTTAACTTAAACCTGGCAAATTCAGAGGCGATTTACCTCGAAATCTTCACGCTGCGGCTCCCAAATCTTACACTGCTCTATTTTGCCTCACTTGGTATGACCGACCACTAGAGCTAACAATTTGTGTAGCAATTCCTAGTGGTTACCTGGCATCATAACATTGTTGAAGCAACCAACAAGCATATTTAAGCCCAGCATTTATATTCATCACATTTTTGCTTAACTCTTTTCAAACTCTGTCATACATTTCTTATCTAGCCTCGCAGAAGAGGAATTCTTTTTCCTTTTTTTCAGAGAGGAAAGTGTTGTAACGACACAAATTAATGGCCGACATATTGCGTAAATTAAATTCAATTTTATTTACGTTGCACCAATGAGAAAAAAGCGAAACTTGCCGTTTAACCAATAGTGTGCAAGTAGACATATATTACTATGGCATGCTATTTAAGCACGGCAATTTACCATGCAAGTCAGTTGTCGCATTTGCATTCTGCTTTGCGTTACGCGTGTGCGTTCTGTCGGCTGTCAATACCTACGCTGGTGATTTGATTTGTTTCACCAACAATTGGCTACATCCGTGACTCATCTTGTTGCGGTACAACCAGCGAGACGAGCCAATTAATTGCAGAACCTGAACGAAGTTTTCCACATCGTGATTACAACTCGACAACAGAAGGAACAACAGCCAGAGTCCACCCAAGGCTCTAGGACATCTTCACACTCTGAATAATTCAGGAGAACGCACGACCAGGCCCTGTTAAGGGCCCCCTATCATAACAAAATCTATATTCAGAGCACCTTAACCGAGTTTGTAACGTCGTACGGCATTTACTTGAAGCCGGGGCGTTTACAATTACATCCATTTACTACTCAAAAGGTGAAAAATAGCAGTTCAAAGGACTTTATAGTGTACATCAATCATCAGACCGATAGTGAAAATAATCATGAATTTCTAAATTATAAAAAAAAATCAGAGAAAGCTGCTCAAGGCCTTTAACCCCAACAAATTTTTTCAAGTAGTCTGGGTCAAATGTTAAGTGCGATCTTATACAATTAACTTAAGATCATCCATTATATTGTTGGAGTTTCGCGGTGTTAATTACTCCCTACATTTGATTGGTAGCGGCTGTGGAGATCCGTGCACATGATCAATCCCCGGCTTTTTTCCCGATGGGTGAAGTGAGAAGACTAATACGAATGATCACAAATGTATTGTAAATAACGTCGTATATAAGTTCATAAGTAGTCCAAATTGACCGTGCTCTAGACGGCAATAAAACTAGATTGTTAACACAATTGAATGTCTTATACACCAGTCACAGTCAAACTATATTGTCCGTACTCTAGACGGCAGCAAAATGAAAGCTGTTTACAAAGTTAAATGTCTTACACACAAGCAATTATTCTTTCACAAATGTCTGAATTGAAATGAATATATGTAACCGATTGAAAATACATGATGATATGAATATAGTCACTGGTAAAAGTTGTCACTGATGATAAATGGATTAAAATCGTGTAAAAACTTCAATGAAAAAAATTCACAAATAATTAGTTCACTGTTTGCTATGGTTTTAACTTATGTAATTATAATAATCCATTGTACTCTGAAATTCGGATAGGTATAGTTAAATGCGAACAGTAAATCCCTTGCATAAACTGCGAATAATCCAACTGAGCGAAATAAATCCGCTGTGACACTATAATCCACCGCATGTTCCTTGCGTATTGCGCGCGGGTGTGTATATTTAATAAACAACCCTATTAATTACAAATAAAATTGCAGTTCAAGAAATCTCACTTAAAACTGCTTGAAACTAACAGAGATTGTTTCTAAAATCACAGTTAAGAGAAATATTGTGTAAGAACAGAGTTAGATTATTTGACCATATTTGTCAAAATCGAAAGTCGTTGGGTTGTAACGCGGAGCCGCGTGTTACAATATAAAATATAAACAGACGCTATAACGCGAACCGATTCTAGGCATTAAGATAATAATGAAAATGCTGAAGTGAGAGCCAGTTTTATGATCTGAAAGATAAGAAGCCAGTAAGCCCGAAACGCATGTATGAATTTTATTGTAACTCGTGTTTATGCTGACTTGTTACAATGTTTACTAGGTCTAATGCAAAAACGAATTAATTCTAGTTCTTTAAAACCAGGAATATATTAAAATTCCAAATATTTCATGTAGAGTTGCAAGATTTCCCTCCAGATTGTAAAGCAATAAATGCAGGATCGAAAATATGCAGAGAGTAATTCATCAAGTAGACCGGTTTCGTCATTATTGGGAATTCAAATATTTTTTTAGGATTTGCGGGGGCCGAGGCTCCAACCAGGGACCAATTGTTCCAGAGTCTTGTATTCAACACACTAGGCCACCCCTACCGTATTATACCGATCATTAAATACGCAGCCGATACGTGGAATCTAATTGGCAATGGTTTGTCAAACATGAAGCTGTGCGTGACATTTCCCTGTACCTTACACTATATATGCTGACAGATTGCAATCTACATTTATGCAAACTTTGTGGCTTAGTAGACCGTGCTAATGTAGAATAATACATTATCCTTACCAACCGACATGTGTTTATATGAATCTGTTAAGCAAGGGGCACAGAGTAGAGATTCGGTCTGGATTATAGTTATTTCACACTTCAAAAATTTATAAAATATATAGCCACCCGCCAAAATAAGTGAGAGACTTGCTTCCATCTAAGATGTTTTTCAAAATAATCTTTTGCGAAATAAATTTATTATTATTATTAATAATATTATAACTATTGTTATTTAAATCGTAGAATTATATGATCCTAAGATTCTCTTAAATTTTTGTTATGGGAAAAGAGTTGTCTGGTTGAACAAACGTGCATGATAATTGTGTTTTCTTTCTTAAATATATCGAGAAAATAACATATCTCATCTGATATATTTTGGTTTATTAAAACATTTTAAAATTTCCTCTCTATGATTTTAACCTTTATGGGCTATTGTGCCTTAAGCATTGATAGAGTAAATATAAAAATAAAATATTTCCCGAAAGTTTCACCACAAAAAATGGAGTGATCACCAATTGCCCAGACCTAGTTTCTGTTTCATGAATATTCTTTAATGAAGTCATATCAAAACTCATTCAATGAGTCATTAAAATACTTTTATACAGTAAACACTTATTCTAAACCATAAGATTTGATGTAAAATCTGTTGGATATTTGCAATTAATTGTTCAATGGTCACATCAGATAGCATGCTTTCATATTGCTCTAGAGTAAGACTGTAGAGGCCCTTAGGTCACTACCATAAGGGGGTCTCTTGGATGCCAGGCCCGGAAAATCCATATATGCGGAATGATCATCTATCTTGGAACACTTAAGTTCCTCTGAACTATCTCTTAAGCTACAATCCTTAAGTCCGCTAGCCAACTGCTCTGTATCCTCAGTATTTAATAAACCAGACATGATATTATTAAATTATTTATAATTTATATATTATATTAATTAAGTAAGCTTACCCGGATACGCTGATGTCCACAAATTTACTGAACTGGAATGATTGAGACCTTGAAACAAATATTCACTTAAATTACCCAAAGCAAACTTGTGGTTCTTTTCGCTGATAATTAAAAACAACAAAATGACGAGAAGATTACAAATTTTATTCACAAAGTAATCGGAGATGAACCACGCAGTGTCCCGCTTATGCAATTCAGAAACTCAGATCAAAACTCTCTCATTTCTTTTCACAAGACAAGTCCAAAACTTCGACAATATGAACAAAAGAACTTTCAAAAAATTTTACAATATTTTTCAAAAATTACAATATTGTTTTACGAAACCAGCGATAACATCAAATGTCCAAAAATAAAAATTGATTTATTTTTATATGAGAGGTTAATTTCTGTCCGATAATTAATTTAACCTCTACATACTCCCTCATGTTTAAGATGATTAACCATACATGATGTAGTCTTCATTCTTCGGTTTCTTGATGACTCTTCCAGACCGAGTTTCAACAAGTTGTGCTGGTACTTCACCAGATTTCATATTCATATCGCATTGTTCTTGATTCTCAGTTGTCTTGGTTTTAATCTTTACTTCTTTACCATATTTATTCGACACTTCATTTTTCTCACCAATTTCTGAGTCACATCTCGCCTCAACTTCTGGATACTTCGGTGAATACTGTTCCTCAGTCTCCTCCTCCGTCCAAATAAACTGTGGAATACAGCGATCCAGTGTTACACATTCTACAGTGCCATTTACTTCTATAAATGCATTTTTCTCAGTCATATGATTGACTTTATATGGCCCCTTATAGAATGGAGTCAGACAATTCTGTCTGTTTTCGTTAGTTATGTATACATGCGATGCCAGCTTTAAATCTGAAGATACATAGCATTTAGACTTTGGACTTCTAGTTTTGGTTGGAGCTAAACGACTCATTTTATCTCTCAATGCTCCAACAAACCAATCTACTGAACTAGAGGCCCAATCGAGACAACTTGGAGCTTCTATTAGAATATCTCCAGGTAACCTCAGTGGCTCTCCATAAACAAGTTCTGCTATGGATGTTCCTAACTGAACTCTGTATCTGTTTCGCATTGCCAACAAAACTATGGGCAAATCATGTATCCAACTGGATCCACCGGTGCAGCGTAATGCAGCCTTCAGCTCCCTGTGCAGTCTCTCAACCATCCCATTGGCTCTGGGATTATAAGCACATGTGTGTCTTACTTCTATCCCCATTGTATTCAATGATCTGATAAACAGTTCAGACATAAACTGACTACCACGATCAGTAGTTACCCTTACCGGTACACCATATCGCGACACCCAATTATGCAAGAACATAAGTAAGACCTCTTGAGCTGTCATGTCCTTCAGGATTGCTACCTCAAACTGACGACTGAACCGATCGACCATCGTGAGTAAATACTTTTGGCCGGAAATCTCAGGCATTTCTACTATATCAATATGAACATGCATGAATCGACCCGCTGGTATACCAATCGTTTTAATTTCAGTTTTGGTATGACGCCAAACTTTACAAGTTTGACACCGGGCACATGTCCTTACCCAGGCTCTTATGTCTTTCGACATCTTTGGCCATACATATCTATCAGTGACCATCCTGATAGTTGCCTTAATGGAAGGATGACTGAATTCATGTAGCTGCTGAATTACCTTATACCTTAATTCTAGCGGTACATAAGGTCTAGGTTGGCTCCTGGAGATTTCACATAATAACCACTTATCTCCAATCTTCCTGCGTGTATATACAGGATTCTTTTCCAACACAGCCACTAAAGGATCAGAACCTTGTGCTTCCATCAATTGCTGGACAAAATCATTAGAAGATACAATAGAGCATACGAGTGACTCTGAACGAATCATATCTTCATCTGATACGTCTGGTCTACTGAGAGTGTCTGCCACCACATTATCTTTTCCTGAGATATGACTAATGGTAAAATCAAATTCTGCGAGTCGGGTTATTTGTGAATTCACCCGCCGAGAATAATTTAGCCTGTTTGCTTTCCCAAGGATACTCAACAACGGTTTATGATCAGTTAATATCATAAACTGATGTCCATCTAGGTAGTGCTCAAAATGCAACACTGCAGAATAAACTGCTAGTAACTCCTTTCCAAGCGTATCATATCGCTTCTCGCGATCTTGGAGTTTCCGACTATAGAATCCAATCGGCTTGACTATACCATTTTCTCGTTGATGTAACACTGCTCCTATGGCTACATCAGAAGCATCTGTGACCAGCTCAAACGGCTTAGTCCAATCCACAGGTGCTAATGTGGTTATTTGGCTTAACAGATCTTTGGCCCTCTGGAATTTTTCCTTGTCGTCTTGGCTAAAATTAATAGGCCAGGACTTCTTGATTGTGCTTCGTTCGCGAACTAAATGTCGAGTTAGCGACCCCAAAATTCCAGCTAAACCTGGTATGAACCGACGATAGTAGCTAATCATGCCCAAAAATCTACGCAACTGGCGTACAGTTCTAGGTTCTGGCACATCCTTGATTGCTTGTACCTTGTCTTCCAAGGGCTTGATTCCATCCTTGGAAATGGTGTGTCCAAGATATTTTACGGTAGAGCAACCAATCCTACTCTTTTCTGGTTTCACTACCAATCCATAATGTTCCAGCTTAGACAAAACGATGTCCAAATGCTCCCGGTGTTCCTCCCTAGATTGACTATATATAATGATGTCATCTATATACACTCTAGCAAATGAACAGTCTTGAAGAACTTCCTCTGTCAGACGCTGGAATGTCTGACTTGCATTCTTCAACCCAAAAGGCATACATAAGAATTCATGCGATCCTCCTCCAGGGAATCGCACTGCTGTGAGCGGTATAGATTCTGCCTCCATAGGTACTTGATAGTACGCTTTCTGCAGATCTAACGTTGTGTATACCTCATACCCCATTATATCCCTGAGCAAAGTACTCTGGTTCGGTAGAGGATACGAATCGCCTTTCGTTACCGAATTCAATAGACGATAGTTACCACAAACCCTCCATTGACCTGGTTCAGGTTTGGGAACAACCACTATTGGAGATGCAAAGTTGGAATTTGAACGCCTACAAATTCCTTCTTCTCTCAACCGCTTAAATTCTTCAATAGCAACCTGCTGCTTGTGTTGTGCTAACGGTTGAGACTTGGGCGAACAAGGTAGTGGCTCCACCAACTCGATTTGGTGTTCTATGCCTGTCTTTAAACCCTTGCGTTTAGCATTGAATGGCAGAAACACGGCCAGGTGTTTCTCGATGACATCCGCCAAGTCATCGGCGACGACGGGTCTGGGTAGTCTCACTGACCTAACTACTGAGGTCCCAGTCTCAGCATAAGTCACTATCCCAGTGCTTTGTCCAATGGTCCTAGATTTGGGATCTAAAGCGAGATTAAAATGGATCAAAAAGTCCATCCCAATGATGTTATCCTTTATATCAGCGACCAGAAAATTCCACGTAAATGGAGATTTCTGCCCCAATGTCACTGACAATTCTTTAACTCCCTTAACCTCAATTGGACTTCCATTAGCAGCCCATAGTTGGTAATCGAATGTGGGGCTATCAATTTCCACCACATCAGATCGAACTATGCTCACCTCTGCACCCGTGTCTATTAAGAATTTTAAGCCACTAAGTTCATCAGTTATAACGAACTTATTGTTGCTATAACCAGCAACCTCTTTAAGATTATCTGCCAGCCGAAATCTAACAGATTTACGGACTGTATTACTGCGCGTCTCTTCCATCGAAGCTTCCGAACCTAACTTCGATGTTTTTAGTATGCCACGAATATGCATACCTTGGAGCCTTGCATGCGCAACCCCCCCTACGGCTCCTATTAGCGGGGGCTCAATTAGTTTTCCGGCAGCTTCGACCAGGCTACAGGAAGACTACTTCCTTTCCATCGGGGACCACCCAACTTTGGAAATGTGCATCCCCCTCCTGACATTTTCCAAACTCGGCGTATTTGCGATGCGATATGCACCACTCGCGTGGTCCTTGTACACTCTCACGCGATTCGCCTCTCCAATGCTTGGAATTTGAACGTTGACTCCGAGAATTTACCCTACTTCTGTTGGAAGTTTCCTTATTGCTTTTTATCCAACCCACATCCCTGCGGAGGGTACTTAATTCATTCTCAATGGTCAGGAGTCTCTCTGAGAGATGTCTGAGTTGCTGCTCTAGGCGTGAATCTGCGGTTACTGCATACACCTTAGGTTCCACCTGACGATACACTTTGTCCAACCCTTTGAGCTTCTTGGGCCACTCTAGTTCCAATGTATCATATACATCCAAGGTGGCTCTTAGTCTAGCAGGCAATTCTGCTACAAATATACTATTTATAACTTCCTCAGATATATCAAGCCCGATGGATTTTGAAATTAGTCTGTCATAAAATTCAGATGGAAGTAGATTTCCCATCTTTTCCTGACGTAATAAGTCAGTCATCCGTTCAATCCTCTCGGGTTGATATCGTCCATGGAGTTCTTCTACTAGAAGCTCAAATGCATTTTCTGGTTCGTTCTCAGTGACAAATTTCCTGAGTCTAAACAGATTCTTTTTTAATGGCTCAGGTAAGCACCACCAGGCCGAGGCAAACCTTTCTATAGGGTCGGTCATCCGTCTTAGTTTAAAATAAAATTTTGCTTCTTCGACCCATTCAGAATGGTTGTCTGGTCTGTACATATTAAGCTTGACATTGCTATCCATAGAATTGTGGCAATAACGATCATCTACATCATATCTTCCCGCATAAAGGATCCTGGCGCGGTCGCCATTTTTTGTAGAGGCCCTTAGGTCACTACCATAAGGGGGTCTCTTGGATGCCAGGCCCGGAAAATCCATATATGCGGAATGATCATCTATCTTGGAACACTTAAGTTCCTCTGAACTATCTCTTAAGCTACAATCCTTAAGTCCGCTAGCCAACTGCTCTGTATCCTCAGTATTTAATAAACCAGACATGATATTATTAAATTATTTGTAATTTATATATTATATTAATTAAGTAAGCTTACCCGGATACGCTGATGTCCACAAATTTACTGAACTGGAATGATTGAGACCTTGAAACAAATATTCACTTAAATTACCCAAAGCAAACTTGTGGTTCTTTTCGCTGATAATTAAAAACACCAAAATGACGAGAAGATTTACAAATTTTATTCACAAAGTAATCGGAGATGAACCATGCAGTGTCCCGCTTATGCAATTCAGAAACTCAGATCAAAACTGTCTCATTTCTTTTCACAAGACAAGTCCAAAACTTCGACAATATGAACAAAAGAACTTTCAAAAAATTTTACAATATTTTTCAAAAATTACAATATTGTTTTACGAAACCAGCGATAACATCAAATGTCCAAAAATAAAAATTGATTTATTTTTATATGAGAGGTTAATTTCTGTCCGATAATTAATTTAACCTCTACAAGACTTTTTAAATTGCGTATTTAATATGATTTAAACTGCAAAATATAAAAGCTCATATTATCGGTGGATAAAACTGAGTGTGAATTTCTCTTTGAATTGCAAGAGTTATTTGGCAATTTCATATGTTATCCAGAGAAGGAAAGCAATATTATAGATCTAATTGATCTTTCGGGTAATCCGGAACCATTAAGAATTGAAATCTATTGCTCTATTCGGGCAGGTTACTTCGAAATTTCTGAAATCGTATTTCGTTGTGAAAACAACGAATATGTTGCTGCTTATAAGTTAAAAAATAGCGCACTTCGTCGCAGATAACGAGAAGTTCCCGATCAATACATATCGTGCCTACTTTCTACTGGTTAAAGAGTACGCAAGTATTAAATGACTGGCTTCTAAACTCCATTGATCAAGTTGTTTCAATGTGATGCCACTCAGAAATGCCAAATCATTTATGTTGAGAATCAAATGTTGTTTCAATTCCGTATCTGATCTTTCGAGTAACTAGGA
The DNA here is from genome assembly GCA_029291075.1 of Eudiplozoon nipponicum. Lineage (NCBI taxonomy): Eukaryota > Metazoa > Platyhelminthes > Monogenea > Mazocraeidea > Diplozoidae > Eudiplozoon > Eudiplozoon nipponicum. The sequence goes on along the minus strand of JAQBSW010000166.1, from coordinate 129,224 downwards.
ATTGGGACTTGTTACCGACAGTGATGCATAAATAAACTTAATGTTGAATGTTAAATATGATAAAATCAGGTGTATCTATTGATAACCTACTTCAATCACATTTAGCTTTTATGAATGCGCAATGCATTTCTATGAACAGAATTTTGAAGGATGGGAAAATATCAACCGATATTCTTACGATAGTATCTAAACAGTTGCTAAACGTAAGCAAGCCAATGTGTTCAAACGATTATAGACTAATCTTAATTATCTCTTAATTTTTGAAGATAATAGAACGACTGATACTAGACCATTTGGAATTCATGTTGTCGGTTGATTTTGATCCAAGCCAACATGGCACTAAAAAATAGAATTATTTTATCGAGCGATATAAATTTACAAATGTATTTAATTTGGAATATGCTGCCGATTGTTTGAATCTAATGAAAAAATAATTGCCAGAAAATCTAGAAGCTGATAAAACTGAGTATGAATTTCTTCGTGAATTGGATGAAGAATTTGGCAAATTGAAATATAATCCACAGAATAAAAGCAATTTCATGGATCTACCTGATCCTTCGGGATATCAGAAACCAGGACTTGTTATTGACAGTGATGCACTGATAAAATTAATGTTAAAAATAATATATAAAACAAAAAGATCACCTTAGTATATCGATTTATAACCTTATTCAATTACCTTTAACTTTTATGAATGCGCTTTGTAATTTTATAAATAGAATTTTAAAGAATGAGGAATTACCAATCGATATTCTAACGATGGTAGCTAAACCGTTACCAAAGGTAATTAATAGAACGTGCGCCAGTGATTATAGACTAATCTCTATTATCCCTTCATTTTTGAAGATAATAGAACGACTGATACTAGATCATTTAGAATGTATGTTGCCGGTTGATTTTAAAACAAGATAGATCGACCATTATTAATATGCCTTCTATGTAGAAATATGTAATTACACTAGATTAGAAAAAGTGAGATATATTAATTGTATTTATAGATATCTCAAAAGATTTTGACACTATATATGTTGATGCTATTTTGAATGCGATTAGTTTATTGAATATTGATCGTAATATTTTTAGATTACTTAAATACTATTTATATAATTGAAGAATGTGTATTCAAGTAAATAATTTGATATCAAAATCGAAAAGAGTTACAAGTGGAATTCTACAGGGATCAAGTTTGGTGCCAATTTAATTTAAAATCGTATTTGAACATTTGGAAACTAAGATCCTTAACGGTCGAGTTTGCAAATTCGCTGATGATTTAAAAATAATCTTTCTAATTGATCCAAAAAATGTCGAATTCTCCAAAAATAATGTGACACTAGATTTGTATAATTTAAGTAGATATTTGATAACACTAGGGCTGAGAATAAACAGTAAAAAGAGGAGAGCTTTAAAAATAGGTAATAGAACTAGACTTTTATTATGTTTATTTTCATGATGCTGTGATTAATGATGTTTTTGAAATTAAACTTATGCAAGAAATTAATGATTTAGGCATAACTATTCAATGTACAGCTTCTGCTGAGAGACACATTGAAAGGATAGAGGGAGTGCCAAGAACAGATGGGCACTAATAAATAGAAATATCTTATCGAATGATATAAAATTTAAAATGTTTATAATATGGATTAGACCGATACTAGAATATGCTGCCGCTACTTGGAATCCATTAAAAAGGGCTTGTCTAATAAGATAGAAGCTGTACAAAGAAAGTTTGTGAAATAAATTAGCCCTTTCTTCAGCACTACATTACGCCACTAGATTACAGATTTTATCATTGCAAACTTTATGGTTTCAGAGAATGTGCTGTTGCATAAAAGTTTTCCATTTAAACCAGTCGGCTGGTACTAATATGAATCCAAGGAGAAGGAGTCATGAAGTTGAAACTAGATCTGGACATTTGGCAATATCTCCTCCTTTGATGGGGAAAGTTGCGAGAAAGTTAATCTTTTCTTCGAAAATTTACAAAATTTATAATCAACTTCCAAAGAGGCTTAGAGAAACGCCTCCATTTGAGATGTCTTTTAAATATTTATGTACTGAACTAGGAAGTATCTACAATCCTGCTGATATTATTAATTTTGATTATGATAATACTTTCTCGTGGTTGAATAAAAGACAAGGATAATTGTGATCAGCAACATAACTTCTTGAGATTTTTAATTTCAAGTTTTGTATTATTAAAATTTGAATGATATGCATTATATCATCATGTTAGTCAACAATACATACAATCAACTGCTGGTCATGGTTCTCATTTTTTGCATAATTTTACACTCAAAGTGTACCTAAATTTTTCCTATTTTGATGATGAATCTATTACTCATTGCAGCCAAACATTCTGTTGTTGATATATTTTACAGTACAACTAGTGAGTTTTACTTACCTACATGAGACTAATTGCACATATTTTTGTGATTTAATATCTTTTTAATATTGTACATTTTCCCATATTATTATCTATTTGATGAAACATATGTAGTTTGAATCCAAATAAAGATATTCTATTCTATTCTATTATTCTTTACAAAGAAAAGTTTTGAAATATATTAGTCCTCTGTCTTGCACTATATACATCAGTAAATTACAGCTTGTATTACTGCAAACTATATTTTTTCGGAGGATGTGCTATTTCATGAAAGTATTCCACCTGAATCAGTGAACTGGTGTCTAAAGGAATACCTTAAGAAAGATTAATGAAGTTGCAACTAGACCTGGACATTTGGAGGCCTCTCCTCCTTTGGTAGGAAATTTTGTGGGAATGTTATTTTCTTTTTTGAAAATGTACAAATTTTACATTATATTGCCAAATGGACTTAGAGAAGCTCCTCCACCTAAGCCGTCTTTTGAAAAATTTACAATCCTACTGATCTTCTTAATTTTGATTATGAGGATACTTTCCCTTGGTTGAATTAATGGCAAAAATAATTATAATTAGAAAAATAAATTTTTGAAATTCTTATTTCTACTCTCTGTTTTATTATATTGGAAATGTTATGCATTATATTGTAGGAGGTCTTGTGGTTATTGTAAGAGGTTCTGCAGGGAAGCTATTTATTTAGTGATCCTATGCCATTCCTACATATGCCTGGTAGCTGATGTTGAAGGCCGTGCTTATAATTAGTCCCCGACCCCTTTCCAATGAGTTACGTGGGATGGCTAAGTCGAATTATCATACGTATAATGTACACAATGTTGCAAAGAAGATTAAAATTCACTGTTAATCCTATTTGACCGTGCTCTGGACGGCAACAAAATAATATATTGTCACCACAAGTTACTATCTCGTATAAAAGTTTTCACATTAAACACAATAAATAAATCCAGAATGTCTCGGCGGAATTGACATTTTTGTGTGAATGAGAAATTGTTTAAATATATTTAAACCCAGAATGTCTTGGCTGAATACTTCGTACTTTTTTATGTGAATGGTCGAAAACGAATGCCATAGCAGAGTTGTTGATATACATAAAATACATAAATCCTGGCTGTGAGCATTAAGTCACATAAATCCATTGCATGTTTCCGGCGTAGTGCGGGCGGGTGCGTATTATGATTAAACAAAACCCTATTAATTCCAAATAAATTTGCAGTTTAAGAAATCTCACTTAAAACTGCTTGACCTTAAGGAAAACTATATTTGTCAAAATTGAGCTTCGTTGGGTTGTAACGCGGAGTCGCGCGTTACAATATCATCATATTATTCAATATTGGCAATAAAAGAATTGCTAGTTATGGTTATTATTTTTGCATAATTTCATATTTGAATTATAACCTAACTTTCCAATTATCAGGCCTGTGAACTTCGATAATAGATCTATAAATATTTATATAATAAATTACTGTCCAAATGCGATTAATAAAGAACGACCTCTTTTTGCTTTATCAAAATAATTTTATCTAAATTGATATAGCGTATTTAGTGATTTTACTGATTGGTTTTCTTATGTTGATAAATTCTGTACCAAAAATATTGAGATTTACCTAGCTTTATGACACTAAATGGACATATTTAAGTGATATGATATATTTTATATATTGTTCATTTTCTAATATTATTACCTATTTTATAGAATATGTTTGGTTTGAATCCAAATAAAGATATGCCAATTCAATTCTATTCAAAGGATAAAATATGATCTGTTCCCAACAGGCATGCGCGGTTTGAAATGTCTCCGACTTTATTGCATACTTAATTTGAGAAAATTGTTACGGACCTTCAGAATTCCATGAAAGTGCTGAAGGAGGAAAACAATACAATTAAAAATAAGATGTCTAAACTAGAATCGGACGTTAGTGTATATGCATCAAAATTGGAGTTAGCAGAAAAGAGAAATAAAAAATTATTGTGGAGGACGATAAATCCTTCGCCAAATGTAAAATAACATTAACTGATAAATTTAAACCACCATGGCTGATTGTAACGAATTTTATTTAAAAAATTTTTTTTCTTTTATTTTCCAGAACTTTCTTTGTTTAAATACTTGACTTTGAATTGTGCGCCATTTTCAGTTTTCGAGTGTCACGCAACTCGACGGGTTGTATCATCTGTTGGTCTGCTGCAATTTTCATATTTTTTTCTCTATTAAAACCGGATACATATTAACAATATATTTCTGCTATAACTGTCTTATATTCTGTTATTGAAGCACACATAGAAGGGACGTTCTGGAATAGGTAATTTGATTATTCTGTTGTTTACGTATATCTCCTTCCAGATTATTTGTTTAGGAGTTTGAGCGAGACAACTTTTGCATTCCTATTGCCTAACATTAAGTGTCGATTTAATTATTAAACTAACCAGACATGGAGGCTAATATTAAATTTGAGGATACAAGTAGGTTAGTACAGAATATTGCGGATTTGAATTTAGCAAATGCGAATGGAAATATAAGCATATCAGACTCTACTGTAAATTTTAGGTCTTCAAGCGATCTGACATCTATGGGGTTCTCAGACACGAATAGGTTAGGAGCCTCTACAAAATTTGGCGACCGTGCCAGTCCAAGAATTTTAAGAGACAGAACTGTGAAAGAAAAGCCGTACAATGCATTTGAGTTATTAATGGCTAAAATTCAACAGAGATATCAACCAGGAAGATCGGCGCAAATGTGCGAACTATTACGCTTAGAAAAAATGGGACGTCAATTACCGTCCGAATTATACGATCGCCTTTGCACAAAAGCTTCCAGGTTGAATATATCCAGAGATTTAGTCAACTCCATTTTCACAGATGAGCTACCAATTAGGCTTAGAATCACATTGAAAGTATTTGACACTATGAGCATTGATTGGCCAACAAAACTCGGAGGGTTAGACGGCGTGTATAAACAGCAGGAACCACAAGTACATGCTGTAATAGCAGATTCTGTCATGGTGCAGCCAGTCAGGGCAGACGCCGAAAACAACCTGACTATACAAAAAACCTTGCGTTTCTTATGTAGAGAAGTTGCCAGTATACGTCGTGACATTTCGCAACTTCAGAGTCAGGATAGGTATAATAGACTTCGAGGGAGTCACTCGCGTCAACGCTTCGAAGGGCCACGCGGATGGTGTAAGTCACATTGCGAGTACGAACGAAGTGCAAAGTGCCAAGGTAAGAATTGTATATATCCGCGATTAGGTGGACCCAAATGGAAAGGAAGCACAAAACCGGTAGAGAGAAATCCATCTCCGGGAAAAGCATAAAACCCCCGCTAGTTGGATCCGTAGGGGGCTTCCATTGCAAAGGCTCCCAGATATACCTTTAAAAGGCATACTCAAAGCAAAAGATACGACTAGATCAAATAGCACCGAAGAAGAAGGCAAGAGGGTCAGATTCTTACTAAGCGGAGATCTGGAATACATTACCGGATAGTCCAGCAACATGTTTATCATTAAAGATGAATTATTTGGATTAGATTTTCTTATCGATACGGGTACTGAGGTAAGAATAGTTAGGTCAGACGTGGTGGAAGCAGATTGCCCCTTATTTGATTATCAAATATGGGCCGGTAGTCCGATAGGAGTGAAAGGGATGAAAAAAATGTCGGTAACGTTAGGCCAGAAATCTTCCTTCCGATGGAATTTTCTAGTAGCCGATGTCAAGGACCATATCATTGGCATGGATTTCTTGACACATTTTAAGCTGACATTAGACACCAAGGCTAGGACTATCGCAGAAGGCGTAGGGATAACAACACCTACTGAGTCTAACACATCGGCAGCTAGAACAGTTATTTTACCTCGTCCAACGGTCGCACATGACTTTGCCGATATAATCGAGAAGCACCTAGCAGTGTTTCAACCTTCCAGTGCCAAAAGGATAGGTTTGAAGACAGGAGTAGAACACCAGATAGAATTGGTGGCTCCATTGCCTTGTTCACCGAAGGCTCAACCATTGGCACAACACAAGCAACAGGTTGCTTTGTCCGAATTTCACCAATTGCGTGAAAAGTGGGATTTGTAGAAGGTCAAATTCCAATTTTGCTTCCCCAATAGTGGTAGTTCCCAAACCTGAACCGGGTCAATGGAGGGTTTGTGAGAATTATCGTCTATTAAACTCAGTGACGAAGGGTGATTCTTATCCTCTCCCTAACCAGAGTACTTTGCTCCGAGATATAATGGGATATAAGGTTTATTCAACTTTAGATCTCCAGAAAGCGTACTATCAGATACCAATGGAGGAAAGTTTGATACCACTCACCGCAGTCAGATTTCCAGGAGGGGGATTGCATGAATTTCTTCGAATGCCTTTTGGTTTGAAAAATGCCAGTCAGACATTCCAGCGTTTGGCTGAAGAAACCCTTCACAATTGTCCATTTGCGAGTGCATATATAGACGAAATAATAATTTTTAGTCGCTCACGAAATGAACATCGTACTCATTTGGAAACGATTTTGACCAGAATGGAACAATATGGATTAGTGGTCAAACTTAATAAGAGTAATATCGGTTGTTCTTCGGTTAAATACCTTGGTCATATACTTTCCAAAGACGGAATTAAACCTTAGTAAGATAAGATCCAAGCTATAAAGGGCGTAAAGGAACTCCGAACCGTGCGCCAGTTGCGAAGGTTCTTGGGCATGATCAGCTATTACTGTCGATTCATTCCAGGTCTAGCCGAAATTCATGGATCATTAACACGCCATCTCACTCGTGAAAAGAGCACGATCAAGAAGTCTTGGCCTATAAACTTGAGTCCAGAAGATCGAGAAAATTTCCAAAAGGCCAAGGAAATGTTAAGTGATATAACCACATTAGCACCTGTAGATTGGAAAAAACCTTTCGAGCTAATCACAGATGCCTCAGATGTTGCATTAGGGGCAGTGCTACAGCAAAGAGATCAGGACGTAGTAAGACCGATTGGGTTTTATAGCCGTAAGCTTAATGATCGAGAAAAACGTTATGATACGTTTGGCGAAGAGCTTCTAGCAGTGTATGCCGCAGTGCTACATTTCGAGCATTACTTAGACGGACATAAGTTTTAGTTATTGACCGATCATAAGCCATTGATCAGTATACTTGGTAAAACAGCTAGGCTTAATTACTCTCGTAGAGTAAATTCCCAAATAACACGGTTAGCAGAGTTCGATTTCACCGTGTCTCATATTGCTGGTAAGGAGAATGTGGTAGCCGATGCACTTAGCAGAGGAATGAAGCTGATGTCGAGCTGATATTTCAAGGTCCGTTGAAGAATTTAGACAATTCAAAGCCTGATTTAGTTAGTCAAATCGAGGAAGCGCAAGGATCGGATCCCTTTACATTAGTTTTGTCCAAAAGGCCAGGATATGTTCGTAAGCACATAATTGGTAAGTGGTTGATATGCGAAACGTCTAGAAGTCAACCATGACCGTATGTGTCGTTGGAGCTACGGGCCAAGATTATCCAAGTGTTATATGACATAGGTCATCCATGCATTAAAGCTACCATTCGATTGATCAACGACAGATACGTATGGCCGCACATGTCTAAAGTCATACGGGTATGGGTAAGAGCATGTGCCAAGTGTCAAACGTGTAAGGTATGGAGACATACCAGACCCGAGAAAAAGAATATTGGGATACCAACCCACGAGTGAATGGGAGAGTAGAAAGGCTGCATCGTGAACTGAAAGCTGCATTAAGGTGTACTAGTGAAACAAGCTGGATACACGATCTTCCTATAGTACTACTCGTCATGCGCAACAGATATAGGGCACAATTAGGTACTTCAATAGCCGAACTGGTTTATGGAGAACCACTAAGTTTGCCTGGAGATCTTCTAATAGAAACTCCAAGTAGTCTTGATTGGGCTTCTAGTTATGTAGATTGGTTTGTAGGAGCACTTAGAGACAAGATGTGTCGTTTGGCCCCGACCAAGACTAGATAAGCTAAAACAAAATGCTATGTGTCCTCTGATCTAAAATTAGCTTCGCATGTGTATATAACTAATGAAAATAGGAAGAACTGCCTAACACCATTTTATAAAGGACCATACAAGGTCAAGAGGATGACTGACAAGAATGTCATCATAGAAATAAATGGCATTGAGGATTGTGTTACGTTGGATCGTTGCATTCCCCAGTTTATCTGAATAGACGGTATCACTGAATTAACAGATGCGTTGAATGACCGTCGTTCTATGGGCGAATCTGATGTGTGCAATCCCACCATACAGACACATAACGAAATGCAGAACTCAGAAGACGCGTTGTCTAATATAGAAAAATCTTATTCTACCAGTTCACAGCATGAAAACTGTTTGGCAATACCAGATGATATGGAAGAACCAGTGAAAACTGTACCGGGCGAGATGACGACTTCAGGGGCGCCATTATGCACAACTCGTTCTGGAAGAGTGCCACGTCAGCCGAAGAATCATGATTACGTCTATTACTAGCCGTCTTTTTTTGAGAAGGTGGTGTATGTGGAGGAAGATAAATCCTCCGCCATATGTAAAATAACATTGACTGATAAATTTAAACCACCATGGCTGATTGTAACGAATTTTATTTAAAAAGAATTTTTCTTTTTATTTTCCAGAACATTCTTTGTTTAAATACTTGACTTTGAATTGTGCGCCATTTTCAGTTTTTCGAGTGTCACGCACCTCGATGGGTTGTATCATCTATTGGTCTGCTGCAATTTTCATATTTTTTCTCTATTAAAACGGATACATATTAACAATATATTTCTGCTATAACTGTCTTATATTCTGTTATTGAAGCACACATAGAAGGGACGTTCTGGAACAGGTAATTTGATTATTCTGTTGTTCACGTATATCTTATTCCAGATTATTTGTTTAGGAGTTTGAGCGAGACAACTTTTGCATTCCGATTGCCTAACATTAAGTGTTGATTTAATTATTAAACTAACCAGACATGGAGGCTGATATTAAATTTGAGGATACAAGTAGGTTAGTACAGGATATTGCGGATTTGAATTTAGCAAATGCGAATGGAAATATAAGCATATCAGACTCTACTGTAAATTTTAGGACTTCATGTGATCTGGCATCTATGGGGTTCTCAGAAACGAATAGGTTAGAAGCCTCTACATTATGCGCAAAAATTGAAGAATTGACCGAGGCGTTACATGAGAAGTTTGATAAATTAAGGATTGATGTTCAGCCGTGGATTAAGTTAGTGGATATAACAGTAGAAGACAATACATCAAAAAAATAAAGCATCAGAAGAAGAAAAATTGAATATATTAGCCAATGAACTTTCGGCCAGAATTGGCAAACAGGATCAGATAATATTATTTATCTTATTGAAAAAGCCGACGTGAATGATGTAGAGCAGTTAAATGATTTAACGAGGGACACGAAAGAGGTTGATATAAAGAAATGTTACAGGGTGGGCAAGCGATATGAAAGACCAAGGGCGTTTGTGGCGAAATTGTCAAAAAGTCCGACGAACATCCAAGATGAAGATATTAATAAGAAGAAAGGAGAATAACCTAATTTACACTACATTTTCATTGGCAGAGACAGGACGTTTCTCCAGAGGAAATTGTCAACAGCAAAATGTTGAAGAAGAATCAAGATCAAGGATCATCTAATCTGGAACATTCTACCATAATGAGTGTGTCAATTGACTCTAATATCACAAAAAACGGTGCATCACTAATGAATGTCGTGGACAGTGGACAAAAGGGAACTATTGCGACAATACCCAAAAAAGAATTATAATGAAATCAAAAAGTTAAATCAGTTAATATATAAAAACAGTTAAGATAAGTCATAGTGTACATATGCTTTATTTTATGCCAACTGTAGAAGTGTTAGGAACAATAATTGTTTGCTGTGTAATTTTGTAATAAGTAACGATTTTGATTTTATAATTTTATCTGAAACTTGGCTCAATAAGGACATTGAAAATCACAAATTTGACATTCCTCACTATTCTCTATTTAGAAAAGACAGGTCCCTGAATAAAAAAGTTGGAGGAGTACTTATTTATAGTAAATCTATATTAAATGAGGAAGTGTTACATCCTAGTGAAAATAATATTTTCATTTTTATTTTATCAATACAAATCGATAATCTTATCTTAACCGCAGTTTAAAGAACGCCGTACGCTAGTTTATATGATGATAAAATATTTACCAATTCTTTTCAATCTATTTTGTACTGCCATAGTTATAATGTTGTGGTAGGCGATATTAATAAATTGCATGTCTGTGAAATAATCAATCTTTTTTCTATTCATGTTCTCAAGCAGATTATAAAGGAATCAACTAGATGTTGGGAATGCTTAGATCGTGTATATTTAGAAAATGAAACGGTGAAATCACACAGTTATGAGGTTGTGAACTATTTTAAGTAACTAGATCACAAAGTAATTATTTTTCAATGGAACAAATTGAGTAGGAAAACTCCGAAACTTAATTTTGTGAGTGCACACGTGCAATGTTCCGGAATCAACTGGAATATTTTCAGAGATTTATGCGTAATGCTTGAATATGATTTTTTTTACATTATGAAGACTGATGAATTTCTTTCTTCTGTTTCTACGTTATTCGCTGATGTATTTCAAGCATCTACGTTTACGGATGTTATACGAAAGCGAATCGATAGGAAATTATGTAAACTAAGAATTAAATGAGATTATAAAATGAAGTGTAGTCTTATCAATAGTATTAAAAAATGAGGTTAGATTTGATTGACAATGAAATAAATTCATCACTGCTAATAATACGCCAAAGATCAGAAAGAATCGTTTTAAGTAAACTGAAGAGTAATCCTAGACTAGGATACAAATATCTCACAGATTACAGTAAATATAAGGAGAAATTGAAGCTCATATTACGTGTGAATAAAACTGAATATGAATTTCTCTGTGGATTGGATGCAGTATTTGGCAATTTGATATGTAATCCACAGAATGAAAGCAATTTCATGGATCTACCTAATCCTTCGGGAGATCACGAACCAGGACTTGTTATTGACAGTGATGCATTGATAAAATTAATGTTAAAAATAAAATAAAAAACAAAAAGATCAACTTAGTATATCGATTGATAACCTAATTCAATTAACTTTGACTTTTATGAATGCGCTCTGCAATTTTATAAATAGAATTTTGAAGAATGAGGAATTACCAATCGATATTCTAACGATGGTAAATAAACCGTTGCTAAAGGTAATTAAGCCAACGGGCGCCAGTGATTATAGACTAATCTCTCTTATTCCTTCGTTTTCGACGATAATGGAACGATTGATACATGATCATTAAGAACGTATGTTGCCGATTGGTTTTGATAAAAGTCAACATGGCTTTACGAAAGATAGATCGAACATTACTAATATGCCTTCTATGTGGAAACATGTAATTACACTAGATGAGAAAAAGTTAGATGCATTAATTGTATTTATAGATATCTCAAAATCTTTAGACTCTATATCTTTTGATGCCATTTTGAAGGCAATTAATTTATTGAATATTGATCCGAATATTTTTAGATTACTCAGATACTGTAACGCACGGCCCCACGTTAAAACCCACCTAGTCTCAATTTCATCAGATCCGGTTCACCTTAGGGCCACATTTGCTAATTCTGGTTTTAGAAAATCGTTCTTATAATTGTGGTTTTAGAAACAATCTCTGTTTGTTTCAAGCAGTTTTAGTTGAGATTTCTGTAGCTGCAATTTTATTTGACTTTAATGGGATTTTGTTTAAAAGCAGCATACACCCGCGCGTAACACGCAGGTAACATGCAGTAAATTACTGTGTGTAAGCTGTCAAAGCAAGGATTTATATTTTTTGTGCTCTTGATCGATTATTTGTGACTAGTTACTATACTGCTAACGCAGTCTGGATTTATTAGATGTGATTCATTACTTATTGCTTAAGTACCTATATGTTAACTTTGTGTTAACAATATATTATTTTCTCACCGTTTAGAGCACGGTCAATTTTGACTAACATTGAATTTTAATTTAATTTGTAACATTTTTCATAATACACGTATGATACTTCGACTTAGCCTTCTCCCATCACGACACTGAAGAAGAAAGTGAGACTGATTATATGCATGGCACACGAACCCGATTTCTTTTGATGTCAGCTACCAGGCACATGTAGGAATATGATAGCCTGAGTAAATATACCGCTACCCCGAAAAACATCTATTACAATACTATTTATATAATCAAAGAATGAATAAATGATTAGAAATCAAAATCAAAAAAATAATGTGACACTAGATTTGTATGACCTGAGTAGGTGTTTGATAACACTAGGGCTGAGAATAAACAGTAAAAGCACGAGAGCTCTAAAAATAGGTAATAGAACTGAATTTAATTATGTTTATTTTCATGATGCTGTGATAAATGATGTTTTTGAGATTAAACTTATGCAAGAAATTAAGGATTAAATGTATAGCTTCTGCTGAGAGACATATTGAAAGAATAGTAAGCAGTGCCAAGAACACTAATAAATATTTGAGCGCTACACGCGATTTGAAATGACTTTGATTTTGTTGCATACCGATATTGAGAAAATCGTTGCAGACCTTCAGAACTCTATGAAGGTGCTGAACGAAGACAACAGCCTTATTAAAAATAGAATGTCCAAATTAGAAACTGATGATGATTTGTATGCTGCGAAATTGGAGCTAGCGGAAAAGAAAAATGAAACTTTAAGCGCGCAAATTGTAGAGTTGACAAAGGCGCTACATGCAAAGTTATACAAATTACAGATATATGTTTAGCCATGTGTAGAGTTGGCTGATATAACAGCGGAAGGCGATACGCCAATCAAAAATAAAATATCAGGCAAATAAATTCTAAATATATTAGCGAATGAAGTCTGGGCGCGGAATAGCAAACAAAACCAGATAATTTTATTTAATCTTGACGAAAATGTCGACGTAAAACACATTGAGAAATTGAAAGTTTTGATCAAGGACGCGACACAAGCTGACATTGCTAAATGTTATAGTGTGGGAAAACGGTCTGATCGTCCAAGACTTGTGATGGTAAAATTTTCAAAAAGGCCAAAAATATGCAGATTGTGGCCATCAATAAAAAGAAAGGTGAGAACCCAAATTTTCATAGCATATTTATTGGACGTGACAAAAGATTTCTTCAACGGAAATTGGAAAAAGAGAAAAAGCTAAAGAACAATCAGGCGCAAAAACCGTCTACTTCAGATCACGTTATTTTAAGGAATTAACCAAATGAAGAAAAAATATCAAAAAACGATATATCATTACTCAATGTTGTGGACAGCGGGGGGAGGAGAAGTATAACCTCAAAACCCGACAAAAAACAATAAAGAAACTAACAAAGTTTAATCAGTATAGTCAAAAACTGTTTAGGTAAGTCGTATACTAAAATTACTTTATTTTATGTCAACATTAAAAATGTTAAGAACAAAAACTTCTCGCTGTGTAATATTGTAATAAGTAACGATTTTGATTTTAAAATAGTCTAAAACTTGGCTGAACAAGGACATATAAAACCACGAATTTGACTTTCCTCACTATTCTTTATTTAGAAAAGACACATTGCTGGATAAAATAGATGGAGGAGCACTTATTTATTGTAAATCTATATTAAATGTGAAAGTATTACATACTAGCGAATATTATACTGCCATTGATTTTTTATCTATAAAAATCGATAACCTGATCTTAACCGCGGTTTACAGACCGCCGTATGCTAGTGTATATGATGATCAAATATTTACCAATTCTTTTCATTTTGTTTTGGACTGCCATGGCTATAATGTTGTGGTAGGCAATTTTAATAAGTTGCATGAATGTTAAATAATCAATCTTTTTTCTAATCACGATCTCTAGCAGACTATAAAGGAACCAACTAGAGGTTCATAATGCTTAGACCATGTATATTTAGAAGTTGAAGCATTGAACTCATACAGTTATGATGTTGTAAAATACTTCGAGGAATTGGATCACAAACAAATTATATTACAATGGAACATCTTGAGTAGCAAAACACAGAATCTTAATTTTGAAAATGCACACGTGCAATGTTCCAGAATCAACTGGAATCTTTTAAAATAGTTAAGCATACTGATTGACTGTGAATTTTGTTTATATCATTAACACTGACGAATTTGTTTTTTTCTGTTTCAACATTATAATCTGATATATTTCAGGCATCTAAGTTTACTGGTATTATTCTGAAGGAAATCAATAGGAAATTATGTTAACTGAGAATTAAACGAGATAATATAATGAATCGAGGCCATCAATAAAAGGAAAGGTGAAAATCCAAATTTTCATAGCATATTTATTGGACGTGACAAAACATTTCTCCAACGGATGTTCGTAAAAGCAAAAAAGATAAAGAACAACAAGGAGCGGAAGCCGTCTACTTCTGCCCACGATATTATAAGGAATTTATCGAGAGAAGATACAATAACAAAAAACGATGTATCATTATTCAATGTTGTGAACTGCGAGTGGAGGAGAAGTATAGTCTCGAAACCTGGGAAACGAACAATAAATAGAATAGAATAGAATTCAATATCTTTATTTTGATTCAAACCACACATGTTCCATCAAATAATAAAATTGGAAAATGTACAATATAAAAAAAGTTATCACATGCTACATAAGAATTAGTTGTACTGTACAATATAGTATCAGAAAGTTCAGATGTAAAGTATAGATCTCACTAATTAGGAAACTGTACAGATATAATTCGAATAACATTATGCAAAAAAATGAGAACCATGACTAGCAATTGATTGTATGTATTGTTGACTAACATGATGATATAATGCATAACATTTCAATTTTAATAATACAAAACTTGGAAATAAAAATCTCAAGAAATTATGTTTCCGATAACAATTATCCTTGTCTTTTATTCAACCATGAGAAAGTACTATCATAATCAAAATTAAAAATATCAGCAGGATTGTAGACTTTTTCTAGTTCAGTAGATAAAAATTTAAAAGACATCTTAGATGGAGGCGTTTCTCTAAGCCCCTTTGGCAATTGATTATAAATTTTGTAGATTTTTGAAAAAGAGAATAACTTGCTCGCAACATTCCCCACCAAAGGAGGAGATATTGCCAAATGTCCAGATCTAGTTCCAACTTCATGACTCTTTCTTATCGGATTCATATAGGCACCAGTCCACTGGTTCAAATGGAAAACTTTTATGCAATAGCACATCCTCCGAAACCACAAAGATTGCAGTGATACAAACTGTAATCTAGAGGCGTATATAGTGCAGGAGATAGGACTAATTTGTTTCACAACTTTTCTTTGTACAGCTTCTATCTTATTGGACAAACCCTTTTTTAATGGATTCCAAGTAGCGACAGCATATTCTAGTATCGGTCTAATCCATATTATATACATTTTAAGTTTTATGTCATTCGATAAGATATTTCGATTTATTAGTGCCCATCTTTTCTTGGCACTGCCTACTATCCTTTCAATATGTCTCTCAGTAGAGGATGTACATTGATTATTTATGCCTAAATCCTTTATTTCTTGCAAAGGTTTTATCTCAAACACATCATTAATCGGAGCATCATGAAATTAAACATAATTAAAGTCTGTTCTGTTACTTATTTTTAAAGCTCTCGTCTTTTTTATTATTTATTCTCAGCCCTACTGGAATTAAATATCTACTAAATTCGTACTAATCTAATGTCACATTATTTTTGGAGAATTCGACATTTTTTGGATCAATTGGAAATATTATTTTTTAAATCATCAGCGATTTTGCAAACTCGACCGTTAAGGATCTTAGTTTCCCAATGTGCAAATACGATTTTAAATAAAATTGGCCCCAAACTTGATTCCGGTGGAATTCCACTTGTTACTCTTTTATATTTGGATATCAAATCGTTTACTTGAATACTCATTCTTCGATTATATAAATAGTATTTAAGTAAAGGCAGCCCATCAGTACTTCTTCAACAAACTTCTTTTTGATAGGACCGATTGGAAACGAAACTGGTTCCTTCTCAATCCATAACATTTCCTTCACCCAGACTATTCTCTTTACTGACTTCGGAGGGAGAAATCACTCAAGCTGCCATCTAATTTTCCATTTTACCCGTCTGGTTTTAATTTTTCATTTTCGACTCACTGATACCACTTCTCAGCCCATTCTTGAACCCATCATATCAACATTGTGGACACTTTACTACGTTTTGCTTATCCAAATCTTTTCTTTCTTGTTTCAGCGGAAGACCGAAAACGCATCAGCCCTACCGATCCACCAACGGTATGCTTAGTCATAACTATTCAATGTACAGCTTCTACTGAAAGACATATTGAAAGGAAAGTAGGCAGTGCCAAGAAAAGATGGGCACTAATAAATCGAAATATTTTATAGAATGCCATAAAACTTAAAATGTATATAATATGGATTAGATGGATTCTAGAATATGCTGCCGCTACTTGGCATCCATTAAAAAAGGGTTGGTCCAATAAGGTAGAAGCTTACAAAGAAAAGTTGTGAAACAAATTAGTCCTATCTCCTGCATTATATATGCCACTAGATTACAGATTGTATCACTGCCAACTTTTAAGTTTAGAAGGATGTGCTATTGCATAAACGTTTTCCATTTGAACAAGTGGACTGTTGCCTATTTGAATCCAATTATAAAGAGTCATGAAGTTGGAACTAGATCTGGACATTTGGCAATATCTCCTCCATTGGTGGGGAATGTTGTGAGCAAATTATTCTTTTTTGCGAAAATCTATAAAATTTATAATCAATTGCCAAAGTGGCTTAGAGAAACGCCTCCATCTAAAATGTCTTTTAAATTTTTATCTACTGAACAAGAAAAAGTATACAATCCTGCTGATATTTTTTATTTTGATTATGATAATACTTTCTCATGGTTGAATAAAAGACAAGGATAATTGTTATCGGAAACAGAATTTCTTGAGATTTTTATTTCCAAGTTTTGTATTATTAAAATTGAAATGTTATGCATTATATCATCATGTTAGTCAACAATACATACAATCAATTGCTAGTCATGGTTCTCATTTTTTTCCATAATGTTACACTCGAATTATACCTTAATTTTTCCTATTTTTGATGATGAATATATTATACTTTCTGATATTGATATATTGTTCTGTACCTCTAGTGAGATTTGCTTATCTACATGACACTAATTGCACATTTTTATGTGATGTGATATCTTTTTTTATATTGTACATTTTCCAATTTTATTATTTGATGGAACATATGTGGTTTGAATCCAAATAAAGATATTCTATTATAAGAAATAAGTGTAGCCTTGACAATAATATTTTTTTTAAATGTGGTTAGATTTGACTGATAAAGAAATTAATTCTTCACTGCTGATAATCCGTCAAAGCTCAGGAATAATTATTTTGGCCAAACTGAAGAATAATCCTAGACTAGGATACAATCTCCTGATAGAGTACAATAAATATAAGGAAAAATTAAAATTTATATTACCTGTGGATAAAACTGAGTATGAATTTCTTTGTGAATTAGAGAAATTATTGGGTAATTTGATATGTAATCTACAGAATGAAAGCAATTTCAATGATCTACCTGATCCTTCGGAAGACCAGGATCCAGGACTTGTTATGGACAGTGATGCATTGATAGAATTAATGTTAAAAATAAAATCAAAAGAACGAAAAGATCACTTTGGTATATCAATTTATAACTTACTTCAATTACCTTTAAATTTTATGAATGCGCTCTGCAATTTTCTAAATAGAATTTTGAAGATTGGGTAATTACCAATTGATATACTAACGATAGTAACTATACCGTTGCCAAAAGTAAGTAAGCCAATGGGCGCCAGTGATTATAGACTAATTTATATTATTCCTTCGTTTTCGTAGATAATTGAACGGTGGATACTAGATTATGTAGAACGTATGTTGCCGACTGATTTTGATTTATTTCAACATAGCTTTACCAAAGATAGATAGACAACTACTTATATGCCTTCTATGTGGAAACATGTAATTACAATAGATGAGACAATGTTAGTTGCATTAATTTTATTTATAGATATCTCAAAAGCTTTTGACTCTAAATCTTTTGATGCTATTTTGAATGCGATTAATTTATTGAAAATTGATCGGAATATTTTTAGATTACTAAAATACTATTTATATAATCGAAGAATGAGTATTCAAGTAAACGATTTTATATCAAAATCGAAAAGAGTAACAAGTGGAATTTCACAGGGATCAAGTTTGGGACTAGTTTTATTTAAAATCGTATTTGCACATTTGAAAACTAAGATCATCAGCGGTCGAGTTTGCAAATTTGCTGATGATTTAAAGGTAATCTTTCCAATTGATCCAATAAATGTAGAATTCACCAAAAGTATTGTTAACTAGATTTGTATGATTTTAGTAGATATTTGATAACACTAGGGCTGAGAATAAACAGTAAAAAATAGGTATCAGAAAAGAATTTAATTATGTCTCCTTTCATGATGCTTTGATTAATGATGTTTTGAGATTAAACTTATGCAAGAAATAAAGGATTTATGCATAACTATTTAATGTAAAGCTTCTGTTGAGAGACATATTGAAAGGATAGTAGGCGGGGTCAGGAACAGATGGGAACTATTAAATAGAAATATCATATCGAATGACATAAAATTTTTAATGTTTATTATATGGATTAGACCATTACTAGAATATGCTGCCGCTACTTGGAATCCATTAAAAAAGGGGTTGTCCAATAAGATAGTGTAGAGGCCCTTTGATCACTACCATAAGGGGGTCTCTTGGATGCCAGGCCCGGAAAATCCATCCAAATGATCATCTATCTTGGAACGCTTTAGTTCCTCTGAACTATCTTTTAAGCTACAATCCTTAAGTCCACTAGCCAACTGCTCTGTATCCTCAGTATTTAATAAACCAGCCATAATATTATTAAATTACTTGCAATTTATATATTATATTAAATAAGCTTACCAGGATACGCTGATATCCACAGATTACAGAACCAGAATGATTGAGACCTTAAAACAAATATTCACGTCAATTACCCAAAGAAAATTTGTGGTTCTTTTCGCTGATAATTAAAAAGAACAATCGACAAGAAGATTACAATGATTTATTAGCAAAGATTCGGAGATGGAACCACGCAGTGTCCCGCTTGTGCAATTCAGCAACTCAGATCAAAACTCAAACATTTTCCTTCGACAAGACAAGTCAAAAACTTCGACAATATGAACAAAAGAACTTCCAAAAAAATTACATTTTTTCAAAAATTACAATATTGTTTTACGAAACCAGCGATAACATCAAATGTCCAAAAATAAAATTGATTTATTTTTATATGAGGAGTTAATTGGTGTCCAATAATTAATTTAACCTCCACAATCCCTCATGTTTAAGATGATTAACCATACATGATGTAGTCTTCATTCTTCGGTTTCTTGATGACTCTTCCAGAACGAGTTTCAACAAGTTGTGCTGGTACTTCACTAGATTTCATATTCATATTGCATTGTTCTTTATTCTCAGTTGTCTTGGTTTTAATCTTTACTTCTTTTCCATATTTGTTCGACTCTTCGTTTTTCTCACAAATTTCTGAGTCACATCTCGCCTCAACTTCTGGATACTTCGATGAATACTGTTCCTCAGTCTCCTCCTCCGTCCAAATAAACTGTGGAATGCAGCGATCCAGTGTTACACATTCTACTGTGCCATTTACTTCTATAAATGCATTTTTCTCAGTCATATGATTGACTTTAAATGGCCCCTTATAGAACGGAGTCAGACAATTCTGTCTGTTCTCGTTAGTTATATATACATGAGATGCCAGCTTTAAATCTGAAGATACATAGCATTTAGACTTTGGACTTCTAGTTTTGGTTGGAGCTAAACGACTCATTTTATCTCTCAATGCTCCAACAAACCAATCTAGTGAACTAGAGGCCCAATCGAGACAACTTGGAGCTTCTATTAGAAGATCTCCAGGTAACCTCAATGGCTCTCCATAAACAAGTTCTGCTATGGATGTTCCTAACTGAGCTCTGTATCTGTTTCGCATTGCCAACAAAACTATGGGCAAATCATGTATCCAACTGGATACACCGGTGCAGCGTAATGCAGCCTTCAGCTCCTTGTGCAGTCTCTCAACCATCCCATTAGCTCTGGGATTATAAGCACATATGTGTCTTACTTCTATCCCCATTGTATTTAATAATCTGATAAACAGTTCAGACATAAACTGACTACCACGATCAGTAGTTACCCTTACCGGTACACCATATCGCGACATCCAATTATGCAAGAACATAAATAAGACTTCTTGAGTTGTCATATCCTTCAGGATTGCTACCTCAAACAGACGACTGAAATGATCAACCATTGTGAGTAAATACTTTTGGCTAGAAATCTCAGGCATTTCTACTATATCAATATGAACATTTATGAAACGACCCGCTGGTATACCAATCGTTTCAATTTCAGTTTTGGTATGACGCCAAACTTTACAAGTTTGACACCGGGCACATGTCTTTACCCAGGCTCTTATGTCTTTCGACATCTTAGGCCACACATATCTATCAGTTACCTTCCTGATAGTTGCCTTAATGGAAGGATGACTGAATTCATGTAGCTGTTGAATTACCTTATTCCTTAATTCTAACGGTACATAAGGTCTAGGTTGGCTCATAGATATTTCACATAATAACCACTTATCTCCAATCTTCCTGCGTAAATATGTAGGATTCTTTGCCAACACTGCTGCTAAAGGATCAAGACCTTGTGCTTCCATCAATTGCTGGACAAAATCATTTGAAGATACAACAGAGCATACGAGTGACTCTGAACGAATCATATCTTCATCTGATACGTCTGGTCTACTGAGAGTATCTGCCACCACATTATTTTTTCCTGAGATATGACTAAAGGTAAATTCAAATTCTGCGAGTCGGGTTATTTGTGAATTCACCTGCCGAGAATAATTTAGCCTATTTGCTTTCCCAAGGATACTCAACAACGGTTTATGATCAGTTAATATCATAAACTGATGTCCATCTAGGTAGTGCTCAAAATGCAACACTGCAGAATAAACTGCTAGTAACTTCTTTCCAAGCGTATCATATCGCTTCTCGCGATCTTGGAGTTTCCGACTATTGAATCCAATCGGCTTAACTATACCATTTTCCCGTCTTGGCTAAAATTAATAGGCTAGGACTTCTTGATCGTGCTCCGTTCACGAACTAAATGTCGAGTTAGCGACTCCAAAATTCCAGCTAAACCTGGTATGAAACAACGAAAGTAGCTAATCATGCCCAAAAATCTACACACCTGGCGTACAGATCTGGGTTCTTGCACATCCTTGATTGCTTGTACCTTATCCTCCAAGGGCTTGATTCCATCCTTGGAAATGATGTGCCCAAGATATTTTACGGTAGAGCAACCAATCCTGCTCTTTTCTTGTTTCACTACTAATCCATAATGTTCCAGCTTAGATAAAACGATGTCCAAGTGTTCCGGTGTTCCGCCCTAGATAGACTATATATAATGATGTCATCTATATACACTCTAGCAAATGAACAGTCTTGAAGAACTTCCTCCGTCGGACGCTGGAATGTCTGACTTTCATTCTTCAAACCAATAGGCATACATAAGAATTCATGCGATCCTCCTCCAGGGAATCGCACTTCTGTGAGCGGTATAGATTCTGCATCTATAGGTACTTGATAGTACGCCTTCTGCAGATCTAACGTTGTATATGCCTCATACCCCATTATATCCCTGAGCAAAGGTCTCTGGTTCGGTAGAGGATACGAATCAACTTTCGTTATCGAATTCAATAGACGATAGTTACCACAAACCCTCCATTGACCTGGTTCAGGTTTGGGAACAACCACTATTGGAGATGCAAAGTTGGAATTTGAACGCCTACAAATTCTTTCTTCTCTCAACCGCTTAAATTCTTCAATAGCAACCTGCTGCTTATGTTGTGCTAACGGTTGAGCCTTCGGCGAACAAGGTAGTGGTTCCACCAACTCGATTTGGTGTTCTATGCCTGTCTTTAAACCCTTGCGTTTAGCATTGAATGGCAGAAACACGGCCAGGTGTTTCTCGATGACATCCGCCAAGTCATCGGCGACGACGTGTCTGGGTAGTCTCACTGACCTAACTACTGAGGTCCCAGTCTCAGCATAAGTCACTATCCCAGTGCTTTGTCCAATGGTCCTAGATTTGGGATCTAAAGCGAGATTAAAATGGATCAAAAAGTCCATCCCAATGATGTTATCCTTTATATCAGCGACCAGAAAATTCCACGTAAATGGAGATTTCTTCCCCAATGTCACTGACAATTCTTTAACTCCCTTAACCTCAATCGGACTTCCCATAGCAGCCCATAGTTGGTAATCGAATTTGGGGCTTTCAATTTCCACCACATTGGATTGAACTATGCTCACCTCTGCACCCGTGTCTATTAAAAAGTTTAACCCGCTAAGTTCATCAGTTATAACGAACTTATTGTTGCTATAACCAGAAACCTCTTTAAGATTACCTGAAAGCCCAAATCTAACAGATTTACGGACTGTGTTAGCGCGCGTCTCTTCCATCGAAGCTTCCAAACCTAACTTGGATGATTTTAGTATGCCACGAATATGCATACCTTGGAGCCTTGCATGCGCAACCTCCCCTACGTCTCCTATTAGCGGGGGCTTCATTAGTTTTCCGGCAGCTTAGACCAGGCTACAGGAAGACTACTTCCTTTCCATCGGGGACCACCCATCTTTGGAAACATCCTTAAGTCCACTAGCCAACTGCTCTGTATCCTCAGTATTTAATAAACCAGCCATAATGTTATTAAATTACTTGCATTTTATATAATATATTATATAAGTTTACCAGGATATGCTGATATGCACAGATTACAGAGCAATAAGGTGGTGACCTTGAAAACAAATATCCGCGTCAATTACCTGTAGAAAATTTGAGATCCGTCAGAGTATTACGTAATTTTTAGGCGCGCGGTTCGAAATGGCTCCAATTCTGTCGCATTCTGATATTGAAAAAATTGTTATGGATCTCCAGAACTCAGTGAAGGTATTGAAAGAAGACAACAACTATTTAAAAAATGAGATGTCCATATTGAAGAATGAGGCTGTTGTGAATGCGATGAAATTGGAACAGGCAGTTAAAAATAATGAGACTTTAAGCGTGCGTATAGTTGAACTGAATGAAGCGTTAAACATTAAATTAGACAAAATACAAATTGATGTTCAGCCTTGGATTGAATTGGCTGCTATAACAGTGGAAAGTGATACGCCTGTTAAAAATAAATCATCTGGCGAAGAAATATTGAATATATTGGCGAACGAAGTATCAGCGAGAAACAGCAAGCAAGATCAACTAGTATTATTTAATCTTGCTGTAAATGCTGAGGTTAATGATGTCCAGAAACTAAATGCGTTAATAAAAGAAGAGACACATGCGGATATTGCAAAATGCTTTAGGGTTGGTAAACGATCGGATCGTCCAAGGCCAGTTATTGTGAAATTATCAAAACGCCCAACAAATATGCAAATTGAGTCCATCAACAAAAAGAAAGATGAGAGTCTGAGTTTTCGCAGCATTTTTATTGGCCGGGACAAAACGTTTCTCCAACGAAAGTTGGCTAAAGCAAAAAAGTTAATAAGCAACCAGGAACGGAAGCTGATAACCACTGATCAAGCAACCTCTGAGACTGCAACATCAAAAACCGATGTTTCATTAATAAATATTGTGGACAGCGGGGGGAGAGGAAGAATGGCCTCAAAACCTGGGAAACGCATAATAAAGAAGCCAGCAAATCTGAATCAGTAAAAGTTGATTATTGTTTAGATAAGTCGTGTTCCACATTTAATTTATTTTATGCTAACTTTCGAAGTGTTAGGAAGAAAAACATTTTTCTTTGTAATTTTATAATAAGTAATGATTTTGATTTTATAATTTTATCTGAAACCTGGCTTAATAATGACATAGAAAACCATGAATTTGATATTCCTCACTATTCTTTATTTAGAAAAGACAGATCGCTGGATAAAAGAGGTGGAGGAGTACTCATTTATAGTAAATCTGTATTTAAGGCGAAAATTCTACATACTAGTGATGATAATGCTATCATTGATTTCTTATCTATACAATTTGAGAATCTGATCTTAACAGCGGTTTATAGACCGCCGTATGCTACTTTATTTGATGATCAAACATTTACCAATTCTTTTCAATCTATCTTTGACTGCCATGGCTATAATGTAGTGGTAGGTGACTTTAATAAGTTACAGGACTGTGAAATAACCAATTTTTTTTCTAACCATGATCTCAAGCAGATTATAAATGAATCAACTAGAGGTTCGCAATGCTTAGATCATGTATACTTAGAAACTGAAATGGTGAAATCGTACAGTTATGATGTTGTTAATTATTTCAAAGAATTGGATCACAAACAAATTATTCTACAATGGAACATCTTGAGTAGCAAAACACAGAAACTAAATTTTGAAAATGCACACGTGCACTGTTCCAGAATCAACTGGAATCTATTTAGAGAATTAAGCTTACTGATTGATTACGGAAGTTTTTATTTCTTAAACACTGACGAGTTTGTTTCTTCTGCTTCATCGTTATTATCTATTTTATTTCAGGCATCTACGTTTACGGACATTATACCGAAACGAATTAATAGGAAATTGTGTAAACTAAGAATTAAACGAGATAATATAATAAAGTGTAGTCTTATTAATAGTATTAAACAAATGAGGTTAGATTCCATTGATAACGAAATTAATTCATCACTGCTAATAATTCGGCAAAGATCAGAACGAATTATTTTGGCCAAAATGAAGAGTAATCCTAGACTAGGATACAAACTCCTCACAGATTATAGTAAATATAAGGAAAAGTTAAAGCTTATATTACCTGTGGATAAAACTGAGCACGAATTTCTCTGTGAATTGGATGATGTTTTTGGCAATTTGATATGTAATCCACAGAATGAAAGAAATCTTATGGAAATACCTGATCCTTTGGGAGACCAGGAATCAGGACTTGTTATTGACAGTGATGAATTGATAAAATTGATGTTAAAAATCAAATCAAAAAAACAAAAAGATCACCTTGGTATTTCGATTGATAATCTGATTCAATTACCTTTAACATTTAGGAATGTGCTCTGCAACTTTATAAATAGAATTTTGAAGAATGGGAAATTACCAATCGATATATTAACGATAGTAGCAAAGCCGTTGCCAAAAGTTAGTAAGCCAACGTGCGCCAGTGATTATAGATTAATCTCTATTATCCCTTCGTTTTTGAAGATAATAGAACGATTGATACTAGATCATTTAGAACGTATGTTACCGGCTGATTTTGACCTATGTCAACATGGCTTTACGAAAGGTAGATCGACAACTACTAATATGCTTTCCATGTGGAAACATGTAATCACATTAGACGAGAATAAGTTAGATGCATTAATTGTATTTATAGATATCTCAAAAGCTTTTGACTCTATATCTTTTGATGCTATTTTGAATGCGATTAGTTTGTTGAATATTGATCCGAATATTTTTAGATTACTTAAATACTATCTATATAATCGACGAATGAGTATTCAAGTAAACGATTTGATATCAAAATCGAAACGAGTAACGAGTGGAGTTCCACAGGGATCGAGCTTGGGGCCAATTTTATTTAAAATTGTATTAGGAAATTTGTAAACTAAGATCATTAACGGTCGAGTTTGCAAATTCGCTGATGATTTAAAAATAATCTTCCCAATTGATCCAAAGAATGTCGAATTCTCCAAAAATAATGTGACATTAGATTTGTATGATTTGAGTAAATATTTGATCACACTAGGGCTGAGAATAAACAATAAAAAGACGAAAGCTTTAAAAATAGGGAACAGAACAAACTTTAATTATGTTTATTTTCATGATGCTGTTATTAATGATGTGTTTGAGATTAAACTTATGCAAGAAATTAAGGATTTAGGCATAACTATTCAATGTACAGCTTCTGCTGAGAGACATATTGAAAGTATAGTAGGCAGTGCCAAGAAAAGATGGGCACTAATAAATCGAAATATCTTATCAAATGATATAAAACTTCAAATGTATATAATATGGATTAGACCGGTACTAGAATATGCTGTCGCTACTTGGAATCCATTAAAAAAGGGTTTGTCTAATAAGATAGAAGCTGTACAAAGAAAGGTTGTGAAACAAGGGGCTTAGAGAAATGCCTCCATCTAAAATGTCTTTTAAAACTTTATCTACTGAACTTGAAAAAGTCTGCAATCCTGCTGATATTTTTTATTTTTTTGATTATGATAATACTTTCTCATGGTTGAATAAAAGACAAGGATAATTATTATCGGAAACAGATTTTCTTGAGATTTTATTTCCAAGTTTTGTATTATTATAATTGAAATGTTATGCACTATTTCTTCAAATTAGTTAACATTACATACAATCAATTGCTAGTCATGGTTCTCAATTTTTGCATAATGTTACACTCGAATTATACCTTAATTGTTCCTAATTTGATAATGTATATATTATTCTTTTCAGTCGAACTTTCTGATATTGATATATTGTATTGTACAACTAGTGAGATATACCTATCTACATGATATTAATTGCACATTTATTGTGATGTGATAATTTTTTTTATATATTGTACAATTTCCAATTTTATTATTTGATGGAATATGTGTGGTTTGAATCCAAATAAAGATATTCTATTCTATTCTATTCTATTCTAATAAGAACGATTGACAAAAGTGGATGAAAATAATTTATTAGCAAAGATATCGGAGATGGAACGACGTAGTTTCACGCTTGTGAAATTCAACAACTCAGATCAAACTTCAACTTTTCCTTCGACAAGACAAGTTAAAAACATCTACAATATGAACAAAATAACTTCCAAAAAAATTTACAATTTTTTTTCAAAAATTACAATATTGTTTTACAAAACCAGCGATAACATCAAATGTCCGAAAATAAAATTGATTTATTTTTATATGAGGAGTTAATTGGTGTCCAATAATTAAATTAACCTCAACATTAGAAGCTGTAAAAAGAAAAGTTGTGAAACAAATTAGTCCTATCTCCTGCAATATACAAAGTATTATCATAATCAAAAAAATAAAAAATATCAGCAGGATTGCAGAATTTTTCAAGTTCAGTAGATAAAGTTTTAAAAGACATCTTAGATGGAGGCATTTCTCTAAGCCCATTCGGCAATTGTTTATAAATTTTGTAGATTTTCGAGAAAGAGAATAACTTGCTCGCTACATTCCCCACAAAAGGAGGAGATATTGCCATATGTCCAGATCTAGTTCCAATTTCATGACTCTTTCTTATCGGAGTCATATAGGCACCAGTCCACTGGTTCAGATGGAAAACTTTTATACAATAACACATCCTCCGAAACCACAGAGATTGCAATGACGCAAACTGTAATCTAGAGGCGTATATAGTGCAAGAAATAGGACTAATATGTTTCACAACTTTTCTTTGTACAGCTTCTATCTTATTAGACAAACCCTTTTTTAATGGATTCCAGGTAGCGACAGCATATTCTAGTACCGGTCTAATCCATATTATATACATTTGAAGTTTTATATCATTTGATAAGATATTTCGATTTATTAGTGCCCATCTTTTCTTGGCACTGCCTACTATACTTTCAATATGTCTCTCAGCAGAAGCTGTACATTGAATAGTTATGCCTAAATCCTTAATTTCTTGCATAAGTTTAATCTCAAACACATCATTAATAACATCATCATGAAAATAAACATAATGAAAGTTTGTTCTGTTCCCTATTTTTAAAGCTTTCGTCTTTTTATTGTTTATTCTCAGCCCTAGTGTAAACAAATATTTACTCAAATCATACAAATCTAAAGTCACATTATTTTTGGAGAATTCGACATTCTTTGGATCAATTGGGAAGATTATTTTTAAATCATCAGCGAATTTGCAAACTCGACCGTTAAGGATCTTAGTTTCCAAATTTGCTAATACAATTTTAAATAAAATTGGCCCCAAGCTTGATCCCTGTGGAACTCCACTCGTTACTCGTTTTGATTTTGATATCAAATCGTTTACTTGAATACTCATTTGTCGATTATATAGATAGTATTTAAGTAATCTAAAAATATTCGGATCAATATTCAACAAACTAATCGCATTCAAAATAGCATCAAAAGATATAGAGTCAAAAGCTTTTGAGATATCTATAAATACAATTAATGCATCTAACTTATTCTCGTCTAATGTGATTACATGTTTCCACATGGAAAGCATATTAGTAGTTGTCGATCTACCTTTCGTAAAGCCATGTTGACATAAGTCAAAATCAGCCGGTAACATACGTTCTAAATGATCTAGTATCAATCGTTCTATTATCTTCAAAAACGAAGGGATAATAGAGATTAATCTATAATCACTGGTGCACGTTGGCTTACTAACTTTTGGCAACGGCTTTGCTACAATCGTTAATATATCGATTGGTAATTTCCCATCCTTCCAAATTCTATTTATAAAGTTGCAGAGTGCATTCCTAAATGTTAAGGGTAATTGAATCAGATTATCAATCGAAATAACAAGGTGATCTTTTCGTTTTTTTTTATTTGATTTTTAACATCAATTTTATCAATTCATCACTGTCAATAACAAGTCCTGGTTCCTGGCCTCCCAAAGGATCTGATAGTTCTATAAAAGTTCTCTCATTCTGTGGATTGCATATCAAATTGAGAAATACTTCCTCCAATTCACAGAGAAATCCAAACTCAGTTTTATCCACAGGTAGTATAAGCTTTAACTTTTCCTTGTATTTACTGTAATCTGTGAGGAGTTTAAATCCTAATCGAGGATTACTCTTCATTTTGGCCAAAATAATTCGTTCTGATCTTTGACGAATTATTAGCAGTGATGAATTAATTTCGTTATCAATGGAATCTAACCTCATTTGTTTAATACTATTAATAAGACTACACTTTATTATATTATCTCGTTTAATTCTTAGTTTACACAATTTCCTATTAATCCGTTTCGGTATAATGTCCGTAAACGTAGATGCCTGAAATAAAACAGATAATAACGATGAAACAGAAGAAACAAATTCATCAATATTCAAGAAACAAAAACTCTCATAATCAATCAGTATGCTTAATTCTCTAAAGAAATTCCAGTTGATTCTGGAACAGTGCACGTGTGCATTTTCATAACTTAGTTTCTGTGTTATGCCACTCAAGAATTTCCATTGTAAAATAATTTGTTTATGGTCCAATTCTTTGAAATAATTGACAACATCATAACTGTGCGATTTCACCATTTCAATTTCTAAATATACATGATCTAAGCATTGCGAACCTCTAGTTGATTCATTTATAATCTGCTTGAGATCATGGTTAGAAAAAAAATTGGATAATTCACAGTCCTGTAACTTATTAAAGTCACCTACCACTACATTATAGCCATGGCAGTCAAAGATAGATTGAAAAGAATTGGTAAATGTTTGATCATCAAATAAAGTAGCATATGGCGGTCTGTAAACCGCTGTTAAGATCAGATTATCAAATTGTATAGATAAGAAATCAATGATAGCATTATCATCACTAGTAAGTAAAATTTTCGCCTTAAATACAGATTTACAATAAATGAGTACTCCTCCACCTCTTTTATCTGAATAAAGAATAGTGAGGAATATCAAATTCATGGTTTTTAATATCCTTGTTAAGCCAAGTTTCGGATAATATTATAAAAACGAAATCGTTACTTATTATAAAATTACACAGTAAAATGTTCTTATTTTTAACACTTCGAGAGTTAGCATAAAATAGAGTAAATGTAGAAAGCGACTTATCTAAACAAGTGTCGACTTTTACTGATTCAACCTTGATGGCTTCTTTACTATTCTTTTCCCGGGCCTCGAGGCCATACTTCCTTTCCCCCCTCTGTCCACAACAGTTAATAACGATACATCGTTTTTTGATGTTGCAGTCTCACTCGATTGATTCCGTTTAACAGCTTCATCAGACATTGGCGGTTTCCGTTCCTGATTGTTCTTTAACTTTTTTACTTTTGCCAATTTCCGTTGGAGGAACGTTTTGTCCCGTCCAATAAATATGCTGTGAAAGCTCAAATTCTCCTCTTTCTTTTTATTGATAGATTCTAATTGCATATTTGTTGGCCTTTTTGATAATTTTACAATTACAGGCCTTGGACGATCAGCTCGTTTCCCCACCCTATAGCATTTAGTAATAGCTGCATGCGTTTCTTCTTTTTTAAAGTATTTAATTTCTCGACGTCTTTCACATCGGCATTTTCATCTAGATTAAATAAAACTAATTGATCCTGTTTGCTATTACGTGCTGAAACTTCGTTTGCTAATATATTTAGCATTTCTTCACCAGATGATTTATCTTTAACTAGCATATCACCTTCCACAGTTAAATCGGCCAATTCAATCCATGGTTGAACATCAGTCTGTAACTTGTCTAACTTCACAAGTAATGTTTCATTCTGTTCAACTAGTTCAACTATACGCGCACTTAAAATTTCATTATTTTTCACCACTTGCTCCAATTTTTTTGCATTCACAATTGAATCATTCTTTAATATGGACATTTCATTCTTCATCAATTCCATGGAGTTCTGAAGATCCATAACAATTTTTTCCATATCGGAATGCGACAAAATCGGAGCCATGTCAAACCGCGCGCGAATCAATTCAATCAAAATTATCTTATTTATTATTTATTTTATTATTTATTTTATTTATTATCTTATTTTGTTTTTTTTAAGGCCGTCTGGCTTACTTTGTCTTACCACCCTTATAGTTTATAGCTGAATAAGCTGTTATTAAGCACATTAATTTCTTAATAGTTCGAAAATTTTGTAATGCTCAAAACTGTAAACGCCCCGGCTTCAAGTAAATGCCGTACGACGTTACAAACTCGGTTAAGGTGCTCTGAATAGAGATTAGTACTGATATGGGGGCCCTTAAGAGGGCCGGGTAATGCGTTCTCTTGTAGTCTTCAGCGTTGAAGATGTCCTAGAGCCTTGGGAGGACTCTGGTTGATTTGTTGCTCCCGTGGTTGAGCTGTGATCGCGTTGTGGATGGTGTCCTGCAGGTCCTGCACTCAATTGGCTCGTCTCTCCGGTATCCCGCAACAGGATGAGTAGGTATTGACAGCCGACAGAGCGCACACGTATTGACAACCGACAGAACGCACACGCGTGAAGCAGGTAGAAGGCAAATGCCACAACTGACTTGCATGGTAAATTACCGTGCTTAAATAGCATGCAATATGTGTACTTGCATACTATTGGTTAAACGTGGTTAGACGTGGTTAAACGGCAATTTGCTTTTTTCTCATTGGTGCAACGTAAATAAATTTGAATTTAATTTACGCAATATGTCGGCGATTGATTTGTGTCGTTACAACACTTTCCTCTCTGAAAAAAAGAAAAAATATTCCTCTCTGCGAGGCTAGATAAGAAATGCATGACAGAGTTCGAACCAAGTTAAGCAAAAATATGATGAACCATAAGTGCTGGGCTTAAATATGCTTGTTGGTTGCTTCAACAATTATATGATGCCAGGCAACCACTAGGAATTGCTACACAAATTGTTAGCTCTAGTGGACGGTCATAGCACGTGAGGCAAAATAGAGCAGTGTAAGTTTTGGAGCCACAGCGTGAAGATTTCGAGGTAAATCGCCTCTGAATTTGCCAGGTTTAAGATAATACCTAAGCAGGTTGGATCGTTGTCAATGTGTTTGTATACGACCAAAGGAGCTAGAGTGCTCGACGTTGTAGTCATGACATTTGTAGAGTGGTCTTTGTGAAATAGATAAATTTGAGATATGCATTGAAAGTGGCCTGTACAATGATATGAAGCTGATCACTACTTAGTGTTGCTACACGAAAGCGTTAGCTCTAAGTAGCTGGTCATACCAACATAGGCAGTGTAATGTCATGTGTGAGAAATACATTATAATGTAAAATATATATACATTAAAATCAAAGGTAATTGCATAAAATATGTTCACGAACATTGCCTCAGAGATGGCATAATACCAAAGAACTGTTGAAAAATGCTACACAATTGTTAGCTAAGAACAGCTGGTTATGCCACGTGAGACAAATACGAAAATTAACGTAAGGTTAAAAAAATTTTATAGTTAAATGTTAATGTTTAAAAAAAATTAATTACGCGTTATACAATGCAGGTTGAGATTGTGGGCAGACGGAGACTGAGACGTGTGTAGAAGGTTGAACGCTCTCAGGATCAGGTGGTTCGATAAACGGTTTTAACCTGTCTATGCTTATTGATGTCGGTGTAGCGCCTTGCATAATGATGAAGTATTTTGGCTGTTTTAGTAAAATCGGGTAAGGACCGCGATACTTGGGTTGTAGTGGTGCAACAGCATTATTGTTGCGAACGAGTACTCTCTTGCAGCTGTGGAGCTGTGGGTGAACGAAGACTGGACGAGGCGTGTGTCTCGGCTGCTGTTCAGACATGTTACCGAAATGAAGTCAAGGGCGGGTAGCTTCGTCTTGTGGGTCATCTTTTGCCGGTAGGAGAAGTGGGAGCTGACTAGGCAGGCGTAGATCCATGCCATACAAGAGTTGTGACGCAGACGTTTTAATGGATTCTCGAGTACGAGAACGAATGGCCAGCAGAACTAAAGGTAGTGCATTGACCCAGTTGCCATTAATGGACGAGGATGCTAAAGCTGCTTTGAGTTCCCTATGCATTCTCTCTACCATGCCATTAGCTTGGGGATGGTAGGCAGTCGTCTGGCGTAAGATGCATCCCATGTACCGCAAGGTGGTTTTGAAACGATCAGATGAGAAGCAAGTGCCTCTGTCCGTGATGACCTCATTGGGAACACCGTAATTGGATATCCATGCAGAGATAAAACCGTTAGTTACTGCGTCTGCAGAAATGGTGCCAAGAGGTAATGCCGCAGGCCACCGTGTAAATCTATCGATCATAGTTAGAAGGTAGCTGAAATCTTGAATCTTTGTCAGATGAACTATGGCGATGTGGACGATGGCTAGGCGAGAAGTAGACCGAAAATGTTGCAACTTAGAACGAGTGTGTCGTGTGATCTTGTTTTTCTGACAAATTGCACACTCTGAGACCCATCGTTTAACATTCTGCCTAAGTCTGTGACCCCAGAAACGATCTGTAAGAAGTCGGACAGTCGCTTGGCTTCCTGGGTGAGAAATTGAGTGAATTGAATCGAAAACCTTCCTCTGAAGGCTGGTCGGCAGAACTGGCTTGTTGGGCTGCGTACCCGTGAAGTAAACAATTGGTAAGCCTTCCCACAGACGGCATATGAACTTGGTTGGGTGACGGGCTATTGATCTTTGAATGTGAATGTCACCGCGTTGTTCAGTTCGCAGGAGAGTTGGCGTTAGTGCAGGTTCACTGAGTGCCACGGAGTTGACAGTGAATGGTGACGGCGAAGGTGGTTGTAGAGAGACGTCTGGCCTAGACAGGGCATCTGCAATGAAGTTCTGTTTGCCCTTGACGTGAAAGACGTCAAATTGCCATTCGCTTAGACGAGAAAGCTGTCTTTCCACTCTGGCAGGGTACTTGGCGATAGATGAAGTTGCGTTTCGAAGTGCGCTAACTAGTGGTGCATGATCTGTGAAAACAACAAATCTGCTACTGCCAATGATGCTGATAAAATGGCGCACTGCGTCGTGGATGGCGAGAAGTTCTCGGCCGAAAGTGTCGTACCTCGTTTCTACTGGTTGGAGAGTACGCGAGTAGAAACTGATAGGCTTCCGAACTCCGTCGATCTCTTGTTCCAAAGTGGCTCCAATAGCGAATTCAGAAGCATCTGTCGTGAGTAGAAATGGCTTTTCAAAATCTGGATGCGTTAGCATTGTGGCATTTGCTAACGAGTTGATGGCAAGTCGAAGTAATTCCTCGTCTTCGGATGACCAAGCAATGATGGAATTCTTGCTAAGTCCTTTTCGGTTCCGCAGGTGCCTGCACAAAGGATAAAGTTGTTTTGAAAGGCCTGGAAGGAACTTGCGATAATAGTTTAGTACTCCCAGGATTTTCTGCAAATCGCTCAAAGTCCTTGGTGACTTGATATTCTTGATTGAATTCGTCTTTGACGGCAACGGTTGAATACCTTGGGCCGTGATACGATGCCCTAAGAAGTCGACGGATGAAGTTGCAATCTGCGTCTTGTCACAGTTGATCTTAAGTCCGTGGTTGGATAAGCGTGAGAGGACATTTCGTAGATGTTTCGCATGAGATTCTAGATCTGCACTGAATAAAATAATGTCATCGAGATATAACATACAATAAGCAGAGTCGTCGCGAAGTATGTTGTCCATGAATCTTTGAAATGTCTGTGTAGCACACTTAAGTCCAAAAGGCATGTAAAGGTATTCGAAAAGGCCAAATGGAGTGATGACAGCAGTTTTCTCGATATCCTCTGGTGCTACCGGGATGTGATGGTAGGCTTGTCTAAGGTCAATTACTGAGAAGAAATTGCTGCCGTTGAGTTTTTCAAGTAATGTGTTGATATTTGGAATAGGATATGCATCAGATTTTGTCACTGAATTTAGCTTACGGTAGTCTCCACAGGCTCTGTACGATCCGTTTGATTTTGAGACTAAGTGCAATGGTGACGCCCATGAACTTTTCGATGGTCTGATGATTCCCTCTTCCAAAAGCCTTGAGAATTCTTCTTGGGCAGCTTTCAGCTTAGCAGGAGCCAGTGGTCGCTTCTTGAGTGCAATAGGTTGTCCTTCTGTGACGATATGATGCATCGTGTTGGAGACTCGCAGATCGGATTTGTTAAGATCGAAAAGCGATTTGTATTTTCGAAGAGCTGCTGATATCTCTGCTGAATGATGCACTGGGGTTGGTTGAATGACCTGTAACTCCAAACGCTCGGAGGCAAGTGTCCAAAAGCTTTGTTCAAGTCCGGTGGAGGGGTCGATGATCTTTTGATTGGCAAGATCAACAATGACCCGAAATTTTAGAAGGAAATCAAGGCCTTTTATATTATGTGAGACCTTGGCAATGATGAAGTTGTGGGAAAATTCACGTCGTAGACCTATGTTGAGTGTGCGGTATTGGCAGCCATAAGTTGGTATGGGCTCGCCTGTAGCTGTTGCGAGAAGAACGCCTAGCGACATCTCAGCCATTGAATCACCTTTGAGAACTGAGACTGCCGCACCTGTGTCTACGATGTACTCTTCGCCAGTTTTGAAATCAAGAAGGTGCAGAAGTTCGTTTGGCTGTTTGGCCGGGTCATGCAAACAAGTAGGCTGGTGATAGCGACCGGCATTGTCTGTTTGGTTCTCTATGTGAAAAATTCGGCGTGGACGAAAAGAGTCGACAGGGATGTCGGATTGTAGTTGGCTTCTTCCCTGTAGCGCCGTTGATGCCGTTGATGTGCAGAAAGTACGGTCTTCTACTTCCTGCGCCAGACGTTTCCCGATACTGATGCACCCTTGTGCCTGCGGTCTGTTGTCCTCTCCGTCAGCTGTGGAAATTGACACTCATTCGGAAATTCTTCGGAACGACAAAGACAAACTTGGCAAGCATAAAAAACCTCTGGTGGTTATAACACCAGTTCTTTGGGGCATATTTATTAAAGGATTGCGGAGATCTCGATCGCCGCCTACCATTATAATTTGACTTGGAAACGAATTTTGGTCGAGCATTCACATGATTTATCTCCGATTTGGTAATGGCCAATCCTTCTAGAACTTTGGCCATGTTCGCCACTGATCTCTCCAAGCAGGAGATTCTATCATCTTGCGGGGGTGAAGAAAAGCATGATGGATTCACTTTGGGCTCCAAAACCCTATATTCTAACTCACATCTCTCAGATAAGTCATCTATAGAGTGAGTGTTGGGGAGCTGTCTGGCAAAGAGTTTTAATGTTTGGGGAAGATTGTTAATAAAAACAACCTTAGCCTCATGGTCAGAAATGTTGGTTTTATACCAACGTTTCCGTAATTCCCTCAGTATTTCGATGGGGACAATATTTGGCATATCTAACTGCGCATATTTGTTTATTATCTGCTCAGTTTCCGTGGGTCCAAGCAAGGATTCTACCTCGTTTTGTAGGCCCAAAATGGGATTAGGTAGCTTCCTAATGGCCTCAACCTTAGGATAAATCCGTCGCTGCAATTCAGAAGGTAGTTTAGCAAAAACCCTTGACAGTTTTTGATGACTGTCATAATCAGGAAACGGGGAGATAGCGGAGTCTACGCGCATAAAAAATAACTCACTATCTCCATCCCAAACAGGAACATCAATATCTAAAATTGGACCTGACATTTTAACAATCTTACGGGATCTTAAAAGCATAAATTTATAAGCAATATGAAAATGTATATATAAATGTATAAATATATAACGAAACGCTTACCCACAAACAGCTTCCACTGTTGCTTGATATTGTTCAGTACAAATGGAAAAAAACGAACAGAGGCCCCGATGGCCTTTGATGACAATGTATTATTATTTCAACACAGAACAGCGTCACTCCTTCCAAAAATTGAAATTGTCCCACAAACAGCTTCCACTGTTGCTTGATATTGTCCAGTACAAAAGGAAAAAACGAACAGAGGCCCCGATGGCCTTTGATGACAATGTATTATTATTTCAACACAGAACAGCGTCACTCCTTCCAAAAATTGAAATTGTCCCGTAGGGAAGACGAACAGAGGCCCCGTTGGCCTTTAGTGCCAATGAATTATTATTTTCAACAGCAAGAATAACACACTGCTTCCAAAATTTGAAATTTTCCTTTAGGGAAGACGAAGAGGCCCCGTTGGCCTTTAGTGCCAATGAATTATTATTTTCAACAGCAAGAATAACACACTGCTTCCAAAATTTGAAATTTTCCTTTAGGGAAGACGAAGAGGCCCCGTTGGCCTTTAGTGCCAATGAATTATTATTTTCAACAGCAAGAATAACACACTGCTTCCAAAATTTTAAATTTTCCTTAAAGAAAACGCAAATGTTAGTCGATTTATCCCAAACAAATGAAGAAGAAAGTCAATTTATTTATACCCAAAAAAAATCAGATAAATAATCAATATCCTGGCGCGGTCGCCAATTTTGTAAACGCACCGTCTTCAAGTAAATGCCGTACGACGTTACAAACTCGGTTAAGGTGCTCTGAATAGAGATTAGTTACTGATATGGGGGGCCCTTAAGAGGGCCGGGTAATGCGTTCTCTTGTAGTCTTCAGCGTTGAAGATGTCCTAGAGCCTTGGGTGGACTCTGGTTGATTTGTTGCTCCCGTGGTTGAGCTGTGATCGCGTTGTGGATGGTGTCCTGCAGGTCCTGCACTCAATTGGCTCGTCTCTCCGGTATCCCGCAACAGGATGAGTAGGTATTGACAGCCGACAGAGCGCACACGTATTGACAACCGACAGAACGCACACGCGTGAAGCAGGTAGAAGGCAAATGCCACAACTGACTTGCATGGTAAATTACCGTGCTTAAATAGCATGCAATATGTGTACTTGCATACTATTGGTTAAACGTGGTTAGACGTGGTTAAACGGCAATTTGCTTTTTTCTCATTGGTGCAACGTAAATAAATTTGAATTTAATTTACGCAATATGTCGGCGATTGATTTGTGTCGTTACAAAACCAAATGTAAACGCCCCGGCTTCAAGTAAATGCCGTACGACGTTACAAACTCGGTTAAGGTGCTCTGAATAGAGATTAGTTACTGATATGGGGGCCCTTAAGAGGGCCTTGGCGGCGTTCGCGTAAGTTATATATATGTAAGTTGACGTTCTGTTCCTTGGGTGGACTCTGGTTGTGGTTCCTGCTGTTGTTATCATGTGTGTTGAAGTTCTGCATTAATTGGCTCGTCTTGCTGGCTGAAGTGCAACACGGTGAGTCACGAATGTTGCCAATTGTTGGTGAAACAAATCAATATCCAGCGTAGGTATTGACAGCCGACAGCACGCACATGTGTAACACGAGGCAGAACGTAGATACGACCAACTGATTGCATAGTAAATTACCGTGCCTAAATAGCATGCAATATGTGTACTTGCATACTATTGGTTAAACGTGGTTAAACGTGGTTAAACGGCAATTTGCTTTTTTTCTCATTGGTGCAACGTAAATAAATTTGAATTTAATTTACGCAATATGTCGGCGATTGATTTGTGTCGTTACAACACTTTCCTCTCTGAAAAAAAAGAAAAATATTCCTCTCTGCGAGGCTAGATAAGAAATGCATGACAGAGTTCGAACCAAGTTAAGCAAAAATATGATGAACCATAAGTGCTGGGCTTAAATATGCTTGTTGGTTGCTTCAACAATGATATGATGCCAGGTAACCACTAGGAATTGCTACACAAATTGTTAGCTCTAGTGGACGGTCATAGCACGTGAGGCAAAATAGAGCAGTGTAAGTTTTTTGGAGCCGCAGCGTGAAGATTTCGAGGTAAATCGCCTCTGAATTTGCCAGGTTTAAGTTAAAAACCCAAGCAGGTTGGATCGTTGTCAATGTGTTTGTATACGACCAAAGGAGCTAGAGTGCTCGACGTTGTGGTCATGACATTTGTAGAGTGGTCTTTGTGAAATAGATAAAGTTGAGATATGCATTGAAAGTGGCCTGTACCATGATATGAAGCTGATCACTACTTAGTGTTGCTACACAAAAGCGTTAGCTCTAAGTAGCTGGTCATACGAAAATAGGCAGTGTAATGTCATGTGTGAGAAATACATTATAATGTAAAATATATATACATTAAAATCAAAGATAATTGCATAAAATATGTACACGAACATTGCCTCAGAGATGGCATAATACCAAAGAACTGTTCACAAATGCTACACAATTGTTAGCTAAGAACAGGTGGTTATGCCACGTGAGACAATTACTAAAAATTAACGTAAAGTTTTAAAAAAAAATTTTATAGTTAAATGTTAATGTTTAAAAAAATTAATTACGCGTTATACAAAGCAGGTTGAGATTGTGGGCAGACGGAGCCTGAGACGTGTGTAGAAGGTTGAACGCTCTCAGGATCAGGTGGTTCGATAAACGGTTTTAACCTGTCTATGCTTACTGATGTCGGTGTAGCGCCTTGCATAATGATGAAGTATTTTGGCTGTCTGAGTAAAATCGGGTAAGGACCGCGATACTTGGGTTGTAGTGGTGCAACAGCAGTATTGTTGCGAACGAGTACTCTCTTGCAGCTGTGGAGCTGTGGGTGAACGAAGACTGGACGAGGCGTGTGTCTCGGCTGCTGTTCAGACATGTTACCGAAATGAAGTCGAAGGCGGGTAGCTTCGTCTTGTGGGTCATCTTGTGCCGGTAGTAGACGTAGGAGCTGATTAGGCAGGCGTAGATCCATGCCATACAAGAGTTGTGACGCAGACGTTTTAATGGATTCACGAGTACGGGAACGCATGGCAAGCAGAATTAAGGTAGTGCATCGACCCAGTTGCCATTAATGGACGAGGATGCTAAAGCAGCTTTGAGTTCCCTATGCATTCTCTCTACCATGCCATTAGCTTGGGGATGGTAGGCAGTCGTCTGGCGTAAGATGCATCCCATGTACCGCAAGGTGGTTTTTAAACGATCAGATGAGAAGCAAGTGCCTCTGTCCGTGATGACCTCATTTGGAACACCATAATTGGATATTCATGCAGAGATAAAACCGTTGGTTACTTCGTCTGCAGAAATGGTGCCAAGAGGTAATGCCGCAGGCCACCGTGTAAATCTATCGATCATAGTTAGAAGGTGGCTGAAACCTTGAACCTTTGTCAGATGAACTATGTCGATGTGGACGATGGCTAGGCGAGAAGTAGACAGAAAATGTTGCAACTAAGAACGAGTGTGTCGTGTGATCTTGTTTTTCTGACAAATTGCACACTCTGAGACCCATCGTTTAACATTCTGCCTAAGTCTGTGACCCCAGAAACGATCTGTAAGAAGTCGGACAGTCGCTTGGCTTCCTGGGTGAGAAATTGAGTGAATTGAATCGAAAACTTTTCTCTGAAGGCTGGTCGGCAGAACTGGCTTGTTGGGCTGCGTACCCGTGAAGTAAACAATTGGCAAGCCTTCCCACAGACGGCATATGAACTTGGTTGGGTGACGGGCTATTGATCTTTGAATGTGAATGTCACCGCGTTGTCCAGTTCGCAGGAGAGTTGGCGTTAGTGCAGGTTCACTGAGTGCCATGGAGTTGACAGTGAATGGTGACGACGAAGGTGGTTGTAGAGAGACGTCTGGCCTAGACAGGGCATCTGCAATGAAGTTCTGTTTGCCCTTGACGTGAAAGACGTCAAATTGCCATTCGCTTAGACGAGAAAGCTGTCTTTCCACTCTGGCAGGGTACTTGGCGATAGATGAAGTTGCGTTTCAAAGTGCGCTAACTAGTGGTGCATGATCTGTGAAAACAACAAATCTGCTACTGCCAATGATGCTGATAAAATGGCGCACTCCGTCGTGGATGGCGAGAAGTTCTCGGCCGAAGGTGTCGTACCTCGTTTCTACTGGTTGGAGAGTACGCGAGTAGAAACTGATAGGCTTCCGAACTCCGTCGATCTCTTGTTCCAAAGTGGCTCCAATAGCGAATTCAGAAGCATCTGCTCGTGAGCAGAAATGGCTTTTCAAAATCTGGATGCGTTAGCATTGTGGCATTTGCTAACGAGTTGATGGCAAATCGAAGTAATTCCTCGTCTTCGGATGACCAAGCAATGATGGAATTCTTGCTCAGTCCTTTTCGGTTCCGCAGGTGCCTGCAGAAAGGATAAAGTTGTTTTGAAAGGCCTGGAAGGAACTTGCGATAATAGTTTAGTACTCCCAGGATTTTCTGAAAATCGCTCAAAGTCCTTGGTGACTTGATATTCTTGATTGAATTCGTCTTTGACGGCAACGGTTGAATACCTTGGGCTGTGATACGATGCCCTAAGAAGTCGACGGATGAAGTTGCAATCTGCGTCTTGTCACAGTTGATCTTGAGTCCGTGGTTGGATAAGCGCGAGAGGACATTTCGTAGATGTTTCGCATGAGATTCTAGATCTGGACTGAATACCATAATGTCATCGAGATATGACATACAATAAGCAGAGTCGTCGCGAAGTATGTTGTCCATGAATTTTTGAAATGTCTGTGTAGCACACTTAAGTCCAAAAGGCATGTAAAGGTATTCGAAAAGGCCAAATGGAGTGATGACTGCAGTTTTTTCGATATCCTCTGGTGCTACCGGTATGTGATGGTACGCTTGTCTGAGGTCAATCACTGAGAAGAAATTGCTGCCGTTGAGTTTTTCAAGTAACGTGTTGATATTTGGAATAGGATATGCATCAGATTTTGTCACTGAATTTAGCTTACGGTAGTCTCCACAGGCT
Organism: Eudiplozoon nipponicum; assembly: GCA_029291075.1. Lineage (NCBI taxonomy): Eukaryota > Metazoa > Platyhelminthes > Monogenea > Mazocraeidea > Diplozoidae > Eudiplozoon > Eudiplozoon nipponicum. The sequence goes on along the minus strand of JAQBSW010000166.1, from coordinate 87,380 downwards.
CTGTACGATCCGTTTGATTTTGAGACTAAGTGCAGTGGTGACGCCCATGAACTTTTCGATGGTCTGATGATTCCCTCTTCCAAAAGCCTTGAGAATTCTTCTTGGGCAGCTTTCAGCTTAGCAGGAGCCAGTGGTCGCTTCTTGAGTGCAATAGGTTGTCCTTCTGTGACGATATGATGCATCGTGTTGGAGACTCGTAGCTCTGACTTGTTAAGATCGAAAAGCGATTTGTATTTTCGAACAGCTGCTGATATCTCTGCTGAATGATGCACTGGGGTTGGCTGAATGACCTGTAACTCCAAACGCTCGGAGGCAAGTGTCCAAAAGCATTGTTCAAGTCCGGTGGAGGGGTCGATGATTTTTTGATTGGCAAGATCAACAATGAGCCGAAATTTTAGAAGGAAATCAAGGCCTATTATATTATGTGAGACCTTAGCAATGATGAAGTTGTGGGAAAATTCACGTCGTAGACCTATGTTGAGTGTGCGGTATTGGCAGCCATAAGTTGGTATGGGCTCGCCTGTAGCTGTTGCGAGAAGAACGCCTAGCGACATCTCGGCCATTGAATCACCTTTGAGAACTGAGACTGCCGCACCTGTGTCTACGATGTACTCTTCGCCAGTTTTGAAATCAAGAAGGTGCAGAAGTTCGTTTGGCTGTTTGGCCGGGTCATGCAAACAAGTAGGCTGGTGATAGCGACCGGCATTGTCTGTTTGGTTTTCTATGTGAAAAATTCGGCGTGGACGAAAAGAGTCGACAGGGATGTCGGATTGTAGTTGGCTTCTTCCCTGTAGCGCCGTTGATGCCGTTGATGTGCAGAAAGTACGGTCTTCTACTTCCTGCGCCAGACGTTTCCCGATACTGATGCACCCTTGTGCCTGCGGTCTGTTGTCCTCTCCGTCAGCTGTGGAAATTGACACTCATTCGGAAATTCTTCGGAACGACAAAGACAAACTTGGCAAGCATAAAAAACTTCTGGTGGTTATAACACCAGTTCTTTGGGGCATATTTATTAAATGATTGCGGAGATCTCGATCGCCGCCTACCATTATAATTTGACTTGGAAACGAATTTTGGTCGAGCATTCACATGATTTATCTCCGATTTGGTAATGGCCAATCCTTCTAGAACTTTGGCCATGTTCGCCACTGTTCTCTCTAAGGAGGAGATTCTATCATCTTGCGGGGGTGAAGAAAAGGATGATGGATTCACTTTGGGTTCCAAAACCCTATATTCTAACTCACATCTCTCAGATAAGTCATCTATAGAGAGAGTGTTGGGGAGCTGTCTGGCAAAGAGTTTTAATGTTTGGGGAAGATTGTTAATAAAAGCAACCTTAGCCTCATGGTCAGAAATGTTGGTTTTATACCAACGTTTCCGTAATTCCCTCAGTATTTCTATGGGGCCAAGATTTGGCATATCTAACTGCGCATATTTGTTTATTATCTGCTCAGTTTCAGTGGGTCCAAGCAAGGATTCTACCTCGTTTTGTAGGCCCAAAATGGGATTAGGTAGCTTCCTAATGGCCTCAAGCTTAGGATAAATCCGTCGCTGCAATTCAGAAGGTTGTTTAGCAAAAACCTTTGACAGTTTTTGATGACTGTCATAATCAGGAAACGGGGAGAAAGCGGAGTCTACGCGCATAAAAAATAACTCACTATCTCCATCCCAAACAGGAACATCAAAATCTAAAATTAGACCTGACATTTTAACAATCATACGGGATAGTAAAAGCATAAATTTATAAGCAATATGAAAATGTATATATAAATGTATAAATATATAACAAAACGCTTACCCACAAACAGCTTCCACTGTTGCTTGATATTGTCCAGTACAAAAGGAAAAAACGAACAGAGGCCCCGATGGCCTTTGATGACAATGTATTATTATTTCAACACAGAACAGCGTCACTCCTTCCAAAAATTGAAATTGTCCCACAAACAGCTTCCGCTGTTGCTTGATATTGTCCAGTACAAAAGGAAAAACAGACAGAGACCCCGATGGCTGATGACAATGTATTATTTCAATACAGAACATCACTCTTCAAAAATTGAAATTGTCCAGCCAGGAGACGAACAGAGCCCCGTTGGCCTTTAGTGCAATGGTGTATTTTCAACAGCAGAATAACACACTCTTCCAAAATTTGAAATTTTCCTTTAGGGAAGACGAACAGAGGCCCCGTTGGCCTTTAGTGCCAAATGAATTATTATTATGCTCACACCACAAATTCACGAAAATATGCCCAACAAAATTCCCAGAAAAACCAGGATCAGGGTAAAGAAAACGCAAATGTTAGTCGATTTATCCCAAACAAATGATGAAGAAAGTCAATTTATTTATACCAAAAAAAAATCAGAAAAATAATCAATATCCTGGCGCGGTCGCCAATTTTGTAAACGCCCCGGCTTCAAGTAAATGCCGTACGACATTACAAACTCGGTTAAGGTGCTCTGAATAGAGATTAGTTACTGATATGGGGCCCTTAAGAGGGCCTGGTAATGCGTTCTCTTGAAGTCTTCAGAGTTGAAGATGTCATAGAGCCTTGGGTGGACTCTGGTTGAGTTGTCGCTTCCGTGGTTGAGCTGTGATCGCGTTGTGGATGGTGTCCTGCAGGTCCTGCACTCAATTGGCTCGTCTCTTCGGTATCCCGCAACAAGATGAGTAGGTATTGACAGCCGACAGAGCGCACACGTATTGACAGCCGACAGGACGCACACGCGAGAAGCAGGTAGAAGGCAAATGCCACAACTGACTTGCATGGTAAATTACCGTGCTTAAATAGCATGCAATATATGTACTTGCATACTATTGGTTAAACGTGGTTAAACGTGGTTAAACGGCAATTTGCTTTTTTCTCATTGGTGCAACGTAAATAAATTTGAATTTAATTTACGCAATATGTCGGCGATTGATTTGTGTCGTTACAAAACTGTAAACGCCCCGGCTTCAAGTAAATGCCGTACGACGTTACAAACTCGGTTAAGGTGCTCTGAATAGAGATTAGTTACTGATATGGGGGCCCTTAAGAGGGCCTTGGCGGCGTTCGCGTAAGTTATATATATGTAAGTTGACGTTCTGTTCCTTGGGTGGACTCTGGTTGTGGTTCCTGCTGTTGTTATCATGAGTGGACGATTTGGTTGAAGTTCTGCATTAATTGGCTCGTCTTGCTGGCTGCAGTGCAACACGGTGAGTCACGAATGTTGCCAATTGTTGGTGAAACAAATCAATATCCAGCGTAGGTATTGACAGCCGACAGAACGCACACGCGTGAAGCAGGTAGAATGCAAATGCCACAACTGACTTGCATGGTAAATTACCGTGCTTAAATAGCATGCAATATGCCTACTTGCATACTATTGGTTAAACGTGGTTAAACGTGGTTAAACGGCAATTTGCTTTTTCTCATTGGTCCAACGTAAATAAATTTGAATTTAATTTACGCAATATGTCGGCGATTGATTTGTGTCGTTAGAACACTTTCCTCTCTGAAAAAAAAAGAAAAAATATTCCTCTCTGCGAGGCTAGATAAGAAATGCATGACAGAGTTCGAACCAAGTTAAGCAAAAATATGATGAACCATAAGTGCTGGGCTTAAATATGCTTGTTGTTTGCTTCAACAATGATATGATGCCAGGTAACCACTAGGAATTGCTACACAAATTGTTAGCTCTAGTGGACAGTCATAGCACGTGAGGCAAAATAGAGCAGTGTAAGTTTTTGGAGCCGCAGCGTGAAGATTTCGAGGTAAATCGCCTCTGAATTTGCCAGGTTTAAGTTAAAAAACCTAAGCAGGTTGGATCGTTGTCAATGTGTTTGTATACGACCAAAGGAGCTAGAGTGCTCGACGTTGTAGTCATGACATTTGTAGAGTGGTCTTTGTGAAATAGATAAAGTTGAGATATGCATTGAAAGTGGCCTGTGCCATGATATGAAGCTGATCACTACTTAGTGTTGCTACACGAAAGCGTTAGCTCTAAGTAGCTGGTCATACCAAAATAGGCAGTGTAATGTCATGTGTGAGAAATACATAATGTAAATATATATACATTAAAATCAAAGGTAACTGCATAAAAATATGTACACGAACATTGCCTCAGAGATGGCATAATACCAAGGAACTGTTCAAAAATGCTACACAATTGTTAGCTAAGAACAGCTGGTTATGCCACGTGAGACAAATACTAAAAATTAACGTAAGGTTAAAAAAAAATTTTATAGTTAAATGTTAATGTTTAAAAAAATTAATTACGCGTTATACAAAGCAGGTTGAGATTGTGGGCAGACGGAGCCTGAGACGTGTATAGAAGGTTGAACGCTCTCAGGATCAGGTGGTTCGATAAACGGTTTTAACCTGTCTATGCTTATTGATGTCGGTGTAGCGCCTTGCATAATGATGAAGTATTTTGGCTGTTTTAGTAAAATCGGGTAAGGACCGCGATACTTGGGTTGTAGTGGTGCAACAGCATTATTGTTGCAAACGAGTACTCTCTTGCAGCTGTGAAGCTGTGGGTGAACGAAGACTGGACGAGGCGTGTGTCTCGGCTGCTGTTCAGACATGTTACCGAAATGAAGTCGAAGGCAGGTAGCTTCGTCTTGTGGGTCATCTTGTGCCGGTAGTAGACGTGGGAGCTGACTAGGCAGGCGTAGATCCATGCCATATAAGTGTTGTGACGCAGACGTTTTAATGGATTCTCGAGTACGAGAACGCATGGCCAGCAGAACTAAAGGTAGTGCATCGTCCCAGTTGCCATTTATGGACGAGGATGCTAAAGCTGCTTTGAGTTCCCTATGCATTCTCTCTACCATGCCATTAGCTTGGGATGGTAGGCAGTCGTCTGGCGTAAGATGCATCCCATGTACCGCAAGGTGGTTTTGAAACGATCAGATGAGAAGCAAGTGCCTCTGTCCGTGATGACCTCATTGGGAACACGTAATTGGATATCCATGCAGAGATAAAACCGTTAGTTACTTCGTCTGCAGAAATGGTGCCAAGAGGTAATGCCGCAGGCCACCGTGTAAATCTATCGATCATAGTTAGAAGGTAGCTGAAACCTTGAACCTTTGTAAGATGAACTATGTCGATGTGGACGATGGCTAGGCGAGAAGTAGACCGAAAATATTGCAACTTAGAACGAGTGTGTCGTGTGATCTTGTTTTTCTGACAAATTGCACACTCTGAGACCCATCGTTTAACATTCTGCTTAAGTCTGTGACCCCAGAAACGATCTGTAAGAAGTCGGACAGTCGCTTGGCTTCCTGGGTGAGAAATTGAGTGGATTGAATCGAAAACCTTCCTCTGAAGGCTGGTCGGCAGAACTGGCTTGTTGGGCTGCGTACCCGTGAAGTGAACAATTGGTAAGCCTTCCACAGACGGCATATGAACTTGGTTGGGTGACGGGCTATTGATCTTTGAATGTGAATGTCACCGCGTTGTTCAGTTCGCAGGAGAGTTGGCGTTAGTGCAGGTTCACTGAGTGCCACGGAGTTGACAGTGAATGGTGACGGTGAAGGTGGTTGTAGAGAGACGTCTAGCCTAGACAGGGCATCTGCAATGAAGTTCTGTTTGCCCTTGACGTGAAAGACGTCAAATTGCCATTCGCTTAGACGAGAAAGCTGTCTTTCAACTCTGGCAGGGTACTTGGCGATAGATGGAGTTGCGTTTCGAAGTGCGCTAACTGGTGGTGCATGATCTGTGAAAACAACAAATCTGCTACTGCCAATGATGCTGATAAAATGGCGCACTGCGTCGTGGATGGCGAGAAGTTCTCGGCCGAAAGTGTCGTACCTCGTTTCTACTGGTTGGAGAGTACGCGAGTAGAAACTGATAGGCTTCCGAACTCCGTCGTTCTCTTGTTCCAAAGTGGCTCCAATAGCGCATTCAGAAGCATCTGTCGTGAGTAGAAATGGCTTTCCAAAATCTGGATGCTTTAGCATTGTGGCATTTGCTAACGAGTTGATGGCAAGTCGAAGTAATTCCTCGTCTTCGGATGACCAAGCAATGATGGAATTCTTGCTAAGTCCTTTTCGGTCCCGCAGGTGCCTGCACAAAGGATAAAGTTGTTTTGAAAGGCCTGGAAGGAACTTGCGATAATAGTTTAGTACTCCCAGTATTTTCTGCAAATCGCTCAAAGTCCTTGGTGACTTGATATTCTTGATTGAATTCGTCTTTGACGGCTACGGTTGAATACCTTGGGCCGTGATACGATACCCTAAGAAGTCGACGGATGAAGTTGCAATCTGCGTCTTGTCACAGTTGATCTTGAATCCGTGGTTGGATAAGCGCGAGAGGACATTTCGTAGATGTTTCGCATGAGATTCTAGATCTGGACTGAATACCTTAATGTCATCGAGATATGACATACAATAAGCAGAGTCGTCGCGAAGTATGTTGTCCATGAATCTTTGAAATGTCTGTGTAGCACACTTAAGTCCAAAAGGCATGAAAAGGTATTCGAAAAGGCCAAATGGAGTGATGACAGCAGTTTTCTCGATATCCTCTGGTGCTACCGGGATGTGATGGTAGGCTTGTCTAAGTTCAATTACTGAGAAGAAATTGCTGCCGTTGAGTTTTTCAAGTAAAGTGTTGATATTTGGAATAGGATATACATCAGATTTTGTCACTGAATTTAGCTTACGGTAGTCTCCACAGGCTCTGTACGATCCGTTTGATTTTGAGACTAAGTGCAATGGTGACGCCCATGAACTTATCGATGGTCTGATGATTCTCTCTTCCAAAAGCCTTGAGAATTCTTCTTGGGCAGCTTTCAGCTTAGCAGGAGCCAGTGGTCGCTTCTTTAGTGCAATAGGTTGTCCTTCTGTGACGATATGATGCATCGTGTTGGAGACTCGCAGATTGGATTTGTTAAGATCGAAAAACGATTTGTATTTTCGAAGAGCTGCTGATATCTCTGCTGAATGATGCACTGGGGTTGGTTGAATGACCTGTAACTCCAAACGTTCGGAGGCAAGTGTCCAAAAGCTTTGTTCAAGTCCGGTGGAAGGGTCGATGATCTTTTGATTGGCAAGATCATCAATGAGCCGAAATTTTAGAAGGAAATCAAGGCCTATTATATTATGTGAGACCTTGGCAATGATGAAGTTGTGGAAAAATTCACGTCGTAGACCTATGTTGAGTGTGCGGTATTGGCAGCCATAAGTTGGTATGGGCTCGCCTGTAGCTGTTGCGAGAAGAACGCCTAGCGACATCTCAGCCATTGAATCACCTTTGAGAACTGAGACTGCCGCACCTGTGTCTACGATGTACTCTTCGCCAGTTTTGAAATCAAGAAGGTGCAGAAGTTCGTTTGGCTGTTTGGCCGGGCCATGCAAACAAGTAGGCTGGTGATTGCGACCGGCATTGTCTGTTTGGTTCTCTACGTGAAAAATTCGGCGTGGACGAAAAGAGTCGACAGGGATGTCGGATTGTAGTTAGCTTCTTCCCTGTCGCGCCGTTGATGCCGTTGATGTGCAGAAAGTACGGTCTTCTACTTCCTGCGCCAGATGTTTCCCGATACTGATGCACCCTTGTGCCTGCGGTCTGTTGTCCTCTCCGTCAGCTGTGGAAATTGACACTCATTCAAACGAGACAAACTTGGCAAGCATAAAAAACTTCTGTTGGTTATAACACCAGTTCTTTGGAGCATATTTATTAAATGATTGCGGAGATCTCGATCGCCGCCTACCATTATAATTTGACTTGGAAACGAATTTTGGTCGAGCATTCACTTGATTTATCTCGGATTTGGTAATAGCCAATCCTTCTAGAACTTTGGCCATGTTCGCCACTGTTCTCTCTAAAGAGGAGATTCTATCATCTTGCGGGGGTGAAGAAAAGGATGATGGATTCACTTTGGTTTCCAAAACCCTATATTCTAACTCACATCTCTCAGATAAGTCATCTACAGAGAGAGTGTTGGGAAGCTCTTTGGCAGAGAGTTTTAATGTTTGTGGAAGTTTGTTAATAAAAACAACCTTAGCCTCATGGTCAGAAATGTTGGTTTTATACCAACGTTTCCAAAATGGGATTAGGTAGCTTCCTAATGGCCTCAAGCTTAGGATAAATCCGTCGCTGCAATTCAGAAGGTAGTTTAGCAAAAACCATCGACAGTTTTTGATGACTGTCATAATCAGGAAACGGGGAGAAAGCGGAGTCTACGCGCATAAAAAATAACTCACTATCTCCATCCCAAACAGGAACATCAATATCTAGAATTGGACCTGACATTTTAACAATCTTACGGGATCTTAAAAGCATAAATTTATAAGCAATATAAATGTATAAATATATAACGAAACGCTTACCCACAAACAGCTTCCACTGTTGCTTGATATTGTCCAGTACAAAAGGAAAAAACGAACAGAGGCCCCGATGGCCTTTGATGACAATGTATTATTATTTCAACACAGAACAGCGTCACTCCTTCCAAAAATTGAAATTGTCCCACAAACAGCTTCCACTGTTGCTTGATATTGTCCAGTACAAAAGGAAAAAACGAACAGAGGCCCCGATGGCCTTTGATGACAATGTATTATTATTTCAACACAGAACAGCGTCACTCCTTCCAAAAATTGAAATTGTCCCGTAGGGAAGACGAACAGAGGCCCCGTTGGCCTTTAGTGCCAATGAATTATTATTTTCAACAGCAAGAATAACACACTGCTTCCAAAATTTGAAATTTTCCTTTAGGGAAGACGAAGAGGCCCCGTTGGCCTTTAGTGCCAATGAATTATTATTTTCAACAGCAAGAATAACACACTGCTTCCAAAATTTGAAATTTTCCTTTAGGGAAGAAGAACACCACAAATTCACGAATATATACCCAACAAAAATTCCCAGAAAAAAAACAGGATCAGGGTAAAGAAAACGCAAATGTTAGTCGATTTATCCCAAACAAATGAAGAAGAAAGTCAATTTATTTATACCAAAAAAAAATCAGATAAATAATCAATATCCTGGCGCGGTCGCCAATTTTGTAAACGCCCCGGCTTCAAGTAAATGCCGTACGACGTTACAAACTCGGTTAAGGTGCTCTGAATAGAGATTAGTTACTGATATGGGGGCCCTTAAGAGGGCCTTGGCGGCGTTCGCGTAAGTTATATATATGTAAGTTGACGTTCTGTTCCTTGGGTGGACTCTGGTTGTGGTTCCTGCTGTTGTTATCATGTGTGTTGAAGTTCTGCATTAATTGGCTCGTTTTTGCTGGCTGAAGTGCAACACGGTGAGTCACGAATGTTGCCAATTGTTGGTGAAACAAATCAATATCCAGCGTAGGTATTGACAGCCGACAGCACGCACATGTGTAACACGAGGCAGAACGTAGATACGACCAACTGATTGCATGGTAAATTACCGTGCTTAAATAGCATGCAATATGTGTACTTGCATACTATTGGTTAAACGTGGTTAAACGTGGTTAAACGGCAATTTGCTTTTTTCTCATTGGTGCAACGTAAATAAATTTGAATTTAATATACGCAATATGTCGGCGATTGATTTGTGTCGTTATAAAACAAATGTTGTTTTAAACTTTTCATAAATTCACAGTTGATTTACTTCTATTTAAAATGGTTCTACGTTATCGTAATGGTTATTTTCCCGTACAAATCTACAAAAATATTGGTTCATTTCAATTAAAAAGAAACAATTTTGCTACAAAAGCTTTGCTTCGGGATAAATGCAAACAGTCTGACTTATCAAAAAGTTTTTATGAGAAGGAGAAAATTTTCGGTGCACACAATTATCACCCATTACCTGTTGTACTAAATCGGGGGAAGGGTAGGTTAACGTAATTTATTTTTCAGGAGTCAATGTATGGGATGTTGAAGGAAATAAATATTTGGATTTTCTCAGTGCTTACAGTGCAGTCAATCAAGGCCACTGTCATCCAAAAATCGTGAATGCATTGATTGATCAAGCACAGAAGTTAACATTAACTTCTCGAGCTTTTTACAACGATGTCTTAAGTGAATTTGAAGAATATATTCATCGGTATTTTGGTTATGAGAAAGTTTTACCAATGAATACAGGTAAGTTAAGATCACTACTTTAAAAAATTAATAATGGATTTGTAGAGGTTAATTAGTAGAAGCCTTTTGGCCACTACTGTTGTAGGATTTAACTTCCTCCACAAGAGGCTCCTAACCTATTAGTTTCTGAGAATCCCATAGATGCCAAGTCGTCTTCAGTCATTAATTGTACAATTGAATCGGATAAGCTAGTATTCTCGTTCACATATATTAAATTCATGCCTGCCATATCTTGAGCTAATTTGCTAGTGTCCTCAAATTTAAGATTAGATTCTATGCTGATCGTGCAGAGGCTCCTAACATATTAGTGTCTGAGAACCCCATAAATGCCAGATCGTGATCAGTCTTTAATTGTATAAAAGAATCTGATAAGCTTTTACTTTCATTCATATCTGTTAAATTCATTCCTGCCATGTCTTGAGCTAACTTGCTAGTGTTTCCAAACTTAAGATGGGCTTCCATGTCGATCGTATTTTATTATTAATTGAATACTTAATGTTAGGCAATCGTAATGTGAAACCTTCCGCGTTACAAAACGCCCGAACAAATAATCTGGAAATAAATAGACGTGAAAAAAAGAATTACTAAATTACCTGTTCCAAAACGTCCCCAATATATGCGGAAGTAAAAAATATAAGACAGTGTTAGCAAGAATATATTGTGGAATTTGAGTAACTGTTAAATGGAGATAATAAAATAAATGCAGCAGGCCGAGCAAGTTACAACCAGACACGTACATAATTCTCGAAAACTGAAATTGCGCACAATTCAAAGTATATATACTGTCAAGTATTTAAACAAAGAAAATTCTGGAAAATAAATGAATAATTTCTTTTTAAATAATATTCGTTTCAATCAGGCAAGGTAGTGTAAATTTATCAATTAGTCACAATTATTTTATCGGAGGAAATATCTTCCTCCACATACACCACCTTCTCAAAGAAAGACGGTTAATAGTAGACGTAATCATCATTCTTTGGCTGACGTTGCACTCTTCCAGAACGAGTTGTGCACAATGGTGCCCCTGATGTCGGCATCGCGCCCTGTACAGTTGTCACTGGTTCTTCTTTTACATCTGGTATTGCCAAACAGTTTTCATGTTGTGACTTGGTAGAATAAGAATTTGCTATATAATAATAATAATAATACATTTATTTGGCATCAAAGGCCAACTGGCCCAATCATTGAAATAGCAAATCAAGGGTAGGATATGTGGAGGTGAGTGGAATTGTGACTAGCAAAGTATTTAATAGCAGGGGGAGGGGTTGGGGAGGGAAAAAGTTATCATTAACATCAAGATAGTTCAATCTGGTGAAAAATAAATATAAGCGAAGTTCCATTTGACTAGACAAGATCAATTGGAGATAGTCCTCGAAGTATCAGATCTTCAAGGTGAATGTGAGATCGAAAACGAAGATGAAGATGAAAAGATGGCGGCCCGGAGGTAGACGTCGACCGTTGGAGTCAGTTGTCGTGACGAATGAATTGATGGAGTCGGCAGGATTGAGGCGAGCGAGTCTTGCAAGGATCGCAGGCATCAGTAGAACGTGATCGAGATTAAAATAAGACCAGGGAGAGTCGAAGTCCGAAGCGAACCGTTGGTGAATCGGTAGGGCTGTTGGGTTTCCGGTCCTCCGCTGAAACAAGAAAGAAAGAAAAGAGTTGGATGAGCAAAACGTAGTAGAGTATCCGCAACGTGGATATAATGGGGTTAGGAATGGGCTGAGAGGTGGTATTAGTGAATCTTGAAGAAAAGAATAAGACAAGAGAGGTAAGAAGATAGGGTGGAGTAAATGTTATGGATTGAGAAGGAACCAGTTTCGTTTCCAATCAGTCGTATCACAAAGAAATTTGTTGAAGAAGTACTGATGGGCTGCCTTTTTGAATTCGTGCTGGGGTAGGAGTTTTATGTCTGTGGGGAGAGCGTTGAAGACATTAGTGGCTTTGGAGAAGAGATAGATTTTTTTAAATATGGTGGGGGTATGGTAGGCTTGGATAGAAGAGTTACTAGAACGTGTGGCGTAGTGGTGACTTGGGTGGGCAAAGTTGGAGAGTGGTAAGGAAGTTGAGATCTTATGGATAAAATAAATGACTCGAAGGTGACGTGTGAACCAAAGCGGAAGAAGGTTAGCTAGAAGTAGGCGTTCCCTGTAGTTTTGGCAGTTCAGGAAGACTCGCTTAAGAAATCTGGAGGATACCTGTTCAATGGTGTACGAGGAGGCGTGGGTGAGAGGACAGTAGAATTCGCTGGCGTATGAAATGAGGGGCAGAACGTAGACCTTGAATAATGTGAGTTGGAGAGTGGGATTGTTAGTCTTAAAACAGATCAGACGGGCCCATTTGAAAAGTTTGGAAGTAGTGTGTGTAAGGTGTGGGGAGAAGTCTAGGGATTTTGAGAATTGAATGCCGAGATGTTTGGCCGAATCTATTATTTCTATGTCGAGGGGGTAGTTGGCAGCCGGGATGGAGCAGAATGGATCAGACGAGAGTCTCATTAAGCGAGTTTTGGTGGGATTTAGTTTGAGTCCGATTTCGCTGAGCTGCAAGTGGAGCGAGGATAGGAGCTCCGATATAAGGGATGAGGAAGGGTTGGAAGTTGTGGGGTTGCTGAATACGATGACCATATCATCTGCATATTTGAACAGCTTGAAAAGGCAGATTCAATTGCTGAAAATGACAGCGAGTTAAAAGCCTTGGATATATCTAGGAAGAGGAGAGTGCACTGAAGCCCTTTAGAGAAAGAAGAGTAGTGTAAGACAACGTGTCTTCTGAGTTCTGTGTTTCGTTATGTGCTTGTATGGTGGGATTGCACACATCAGATTGTATCTGATAATTCAGTCTTATCGTCTAACCAGATAAACTGGGGAATGCAACGATCCAACGTAACACAATCCTCAATGCCATTTACCTCTTTGATGACATTTTTGTCAGTCATCCTCTTGAACTTATATGGTCCTTTGTAAAATGGTGTCAAGCAATTCTTCCTATTTTCATTAGTTACGTACACATGCAAAGCCGATCTTAGATCAGAGGACACATAGCACTTGGTTTTTGCTTTTCTAGTCTTGGTCGGAGCCAAACGACACATCTTATCTCTAAGTGCTCCTACAAACCAATCTACATAACTAGAAGCCCAATCAAGACTACTTGGAGTTTCTATTAGAAGATCTCCAGGCAAATTTCATGGTTCTCCACAAACCAATTCTGCTATTGAAGTACCTAATTGTGCCCTATATCTGTTGCGTATGGCGAGTTGTACTATAGGAAGATCGTGTATCCAGCTTGTTCTACAAGTAGACCTTAACGCAGCTTTCAGCTCACGATTCAGCCTTTCTTCTATCCAATTTGCTCGTGGGTTGTACGCGCTAGTATGCAATATAGTTGTTCCCATGATGTTGAGGGATCTTTTAAAAAGCTCGGACATAAATTGACTACCGCGATCACTAGTTACCTTTTCCGGAACACCATAACGCGATATCCAATTGTGTAATAACGCGAACAAGACTTCTTGCGCTGTAATATCTTTTAAAATTGCCACTTCGAATTGGCGACCAAATCGATCTACCATAGTTAGCAAATATTTGTGGCCATTAACCTAGGCATTTCGACAATGTCTATAGGTACGTGTCTGAACCGTCCAATTGGTATCCCAATATTCTTTATCTCGGTTCTGGTATGTCTCCACACCTTACACATTTGACATTTGGCACAGGCTCTTATCCATACCCGTATGCCTTTAGACATGTGCGGCCATACGTATCTGTCATTAATTAATCGAGCGGTGGCTTTAATGTTTGGATGTCCAATGTCGTGTAATACCTGGATAATTTTGGCCAGTAACTCCAACGGTACATATGGTCGTGGTTGACTTCTAGACGTTTCGCATAACAACCACTTGCCACTCAGGAGCTTACGAACATATCCTGGTCTTTTGGACAAGACTAACGTAAAGCGATCCAATCCTTGCGCTTCCTTGATTTGACTAATTAAATCATGCATAGAATCATCTAGATTCTTCAACGGACCTTGAAATATCAGCTCGACATCGAGTTCATTCGGTCTGCTAAGTGCATTGGCTACAACATTCTTCTTACCAGCAATATGAGACACAGTGAAATCGAACTTTGATAACCGGGTTATTTGGGAATTTACTCTACCAGAGTAATTAAGCCTCGCTGTTTGACCAAGTATACTAATCAACAGCTTATGATCGGTCAATAACTTAAATTTATGACCGTCTAATAAATGCTCAAAGTGTAGCACTGCAGCATACACTGCTAAAAGCTCTTTACCAAACGTATCATATCGTTTCTCTTGATCATTAAGCTTACGGCTATAAAAGCCAATCGGTCTTACTATGTCCTGATCTCTATGCTGTAGCATTGCCCCTATTGCAACATCTGAGGCATCTATGATTAGCTCGAATGGTTTCTCCCAATCTAAGGTGCTAGTGCGGTTGTGTTACTTAGCATTTCCTTGACCATCTGGAATTTTTCTCAGTCTTCTGGACTCAAGTTTATAGGCGAAGACTTCTTGATCGTGCTCTTTTCACGAGTGAGATGGCGTGCCAACGATCCTAGAATTCCGGCTAGACCTGGAATGAATCGACGGTAATAGCTGATCATGCCCAAGAACTTTTGCAACTGGCGCACGGTCCGGGACTCCGTTACGTCCTTAATAGCTTGGATTTTATCTTCCAAATGTTTCATTCCTTCTTTGGAAAGTATATGTCTAAGATATCTAACTGAAGAGCATACGATGTTTCTCTTATAAGATTTGAACACTAATTCCTATTGTTCCAGCCTGGTCAAAATCCTTTCCAAATGCCTACGATGTTCATCACGTGAGCGACTAAAATTATATCGTCGTCCATGTACACCCTCGCAAATGGACAATTCTGAAGGATTTCTTCAGCCAAACGCTGGAATGTCTCACTGGCATTTTTCAAACCGAAAGGCATTCAAAGAAATTCATGCGATCCCTTTTCTGGAAATCTGACTGCGGTGAGTGGTATCGAATTTTTCCCGATCGGTATCTGATAGTACAATTTCTGGAGACCTAAAGTTGAATAAACCTCATAACACATTATGCCTCGGAGAAGAGTGCTCTGGTTAGGTAGAGGATAAGAATCACCCTTTGTCACTGAGTTTAATAGATGATAATTTCCACAAACCCTCCATTGACCCGGTTCAGGTTTTGGACCTACCACTATTGGGGAAGCAAAATTGGAACTTAACCTTCAACAAATCTCCTCTTTGCGCAATTGGTTAAATTCAGACAAAACAGCTTGTCGCTTGTGTTGTGCCAATGGTTGAGCCTTTGGTGAACAAGGCAATGGAGCAACCAATTCTATTTGGTGTTCTACTCCTGTCTTCAATCCTGTCCTTTTGGTACTGAAAGGCTGAAACACTGCTAGGTGCTTCTCAATGATATCGGTAAAGTTATGTGTGACGGGGTAAAAGAACTGTTCTAACTGCCGATATGTTAGACTCAGTATGTGTTGACACCCCTACGTCTTCTGTGATAGTCCTAGATTTGGGATCTAATGTCCGTTTGAAATGTGTCAAGAAATCCATCCCAATGATATGGTCCTGGACATCGGCTACGAGAAAATTCCATGTAAAAGAAGATTTATCGCCTTATGTCAACGACATTTCGTTCATTCCCTTAATTCCTATTGGACTACCATTTGAGGCCCATAGTTGATAATCAAATGTGGGGCAATCTGCTTCCATCACGTCTGACCTATCTATGCTTACTTCAGCACCTGTATCGAAGAAAAATTCCAGTCCGGTTAATTCATCTTTAATAATGATTTTTTGCTGGATAATCCGGCTATGTTTTCCTAATCTCCGCTTAGGAAGAATCTGACTCACTTGCCTTCTGTATCGGTGCTAATTGGTCTTGTCGCATCTTTAACTTTTGCATTTAATATGCCTTTTAAAGGCATGTCTGGGAGCGTTTGCAATGGAACCCCCACTACGGCTCCTACTAGCGGGGTTTTATCCTTTACCCGGTGATGGATTTCTCTCTACCGCTTTAGCGTTTACTTTCCATCTGGGTCCACCTAACTGTGGGTATATGCAATTCTCACCTTGACACTTTGCACTTCGTCCGTATTCGTAATGTGCCTTACACCATCCGCGTGGCCCATCGAAGCGTTGACGCGAGTGACTCCCTCGACGTCTAGTATATCTTTCCTGACTCTGAAGTTACGAAATGTCTCGACGTATACTAGCAACTTCTCTACATAAGTAACGCAAGGTTTCTTGTATCTTCAGGGTGGTGTCGGTACCTGCCCTAACAGGCTGCACCCTGACAGAATCTGCCATTACAGCATGTACTTGTGGTTCCTGCTGTTTATACACTCCGTCTAGCCCTCAGAGTTTAGTTGACCAGTCAATACTCATTGTATCAAATACTTCTTATGTGGTTCTAAGCCTGGATGGTAGCTCAGCTGTAAAAATAGAATTTACTACATCTCTGGATATATTCAACCTGGAAGCTTTCGCACAAAGGCGTTCATAAAACTCTGATGGTAGTTGACGCCCTATCTTTTCTAAGCGTAATAATTCACACATTTGTGCCGATCTTCCAGGCTGATATCTCTAATGAATTTCGGCCATTAATAACTCAAATGCATTATACGGTTTTCATTCCATAATTTTGTCTCTGAAATTTTCCAAGGCGTTTCGGAAATTCTCAGGCAATGCCATCCATGCCGCAACAAATTTCTCCACAGGGTTTACGATATTATAAGCGCTAAATATCATTTGGGCATCCCCGACTCAACTTGAGTGTTTTTCTGATTTATATGGTGGTAGACTGAATATTATTGGACTGGCGCGGTCGCCAAATTTTGTAGAGGCTCCATACCTATTGTTATCTGAGAACCTCATAGATGCCAGATCGTGTTCAGTCTTTAATTGTATAATAGAATCTGACAAGCTTGTACTCTCATGCACATCTTTTAAATTCATACCTGCCATATCTTGAGCTAATTTGCTAGTGTCCTCAAATTTAAAATTAGCTTCCATGTTGATCGTACTTAATTATTAATTTGATACTTAATGTTAGGCAATCGGAATGTGAAACCTTTCACTTTACAAAACACCCGAACAAACAATCTGGAAAGAAATAGACGTGAAAAACAGTATTATTAAATTACCTGTTCCAGAACGTCTCAATATGTACGATGAAAAAATACGACAGTGTTAGCAGGAATATATTGTGGTAATTGAGTAAACGTAAAATGGTATAAATGAAATAAATGCAGCACGCCGAGTATATTACAACCAGTCACGTACAGATAACCGAAACTGAAACTGCGCACAATTCAAAGTATATATACTGTCAAGTATTTAAACAAAGAACGTTCTAGAAAAATAAATTAATAATTTCTTTTTAAATAAAATTTGTTTCAATCAGCCAAGGTGGTTTAAATTTATCAATAATTGTCAATTTAATTTTGTCGGAGGAAATATCTTCCTCCACACTGTAGAGACCTTTTTAAAAAGCACAATATTGTTTTACGAAACCAGCGATAACATGAAATGTCCAAAATAAATTTTGATTTATTTTTTGTATGACGAGTTAATTGATGTCTAATAATTTAATTAACCTCCATAACTACCATAAAAGATCCTCTCAGATTCCAGCACCGGATTATTCATATATGCGGTATGATCATCTAGTTTGGAACACTTAAGTTCCTCTGAACTATCTGTTAAACTACATTCCTTTAGTCTACATGCTAATTGCTCTGTATTCTCAATATTTAATAAAGCAGCTATAATATTAGAATAAGATTTCTTGCAATTTATATATTATAACAATAACTATATTCACCCAAATACGCTGATATCCATAGATGACAGAACGATACGGTGGTGACCTTGAAAACAAATATCCACGTCAGTTCTCCGAAGCAAATTTGAGATCTTTCCCAATAATATGTATTAAGAACGATAGATGAATGCAAATTTCAATACTTTATTAGCAAAAAGTATTCAGATAGAACCACGCAGTAACCCGTAAGTAAAATTCAACAATTCAGATAAAACTCTCTTCTCAACATTCACCATGACAAGTCAAAACTTCGACAATATGAACAAAAGAAACTTCCAAAAAAATTTACAATATTTTGAAAAAACATAATATTGTTTTGTCCAAAAATAAAATTTGATTTATTTTTATATGAGGAGTTAATTGATGTTCAATAAATTAATTAACCTCCACACTACCACAAGAGAGCCTCTGAGATGCCAGACTCGGATACCCATATATACGATATGATCATCTAATTTAGAACAACTTAATCTTTCAGAACTTTCTCTTAAACTACATTTCTTAAGTCCTTCGACTAATTACACTGTATCCTCAATACTTTCATAGTTGTTCATAATGTTCAAATAAGATTTATTACAATATATTTATTATGAAACCAAGTTTGATCCCCGTTTCATTGAATGCCACAGATGATAGAATGAAATTCTGGAGACGAAAACAAATATCTGCGTCAATTACCTGAAGCAACTTTGAGATCCTACCAAAAAAGTAAATTGAGAATAACAATTTTGTTGCAAACTTCAATACTTTATAAGCAAAGTGTCTCAAGCCAGAAACACTCATAAAATAGTACCACGCAATCCAAAATCTCAATAAAGATCCATTATAAAAATCACCAAAGGCAAGTCGAAATCTCCAAAAATATGTACAAAGGAAAATTCCAAAAAATACACTATTTTAAAAAAAACGTTGTTTTATTAAACCAGCTATATAATCAAATATCTTATGATAAAATTTGATTTATTTTTATATGACAAGTTAATGAATCTCCAATAAATTAATTGACCTCCACAAGCACCCTCATGCTTCAGATATTTACTTATACATTACAAAGTATTCATTTTTCGGTTTCTTGACGACTCTTCCAGATCGCGTTTCAACATGTAGTGCCGGTACTTCGCTAGGTTTCACTTTCATTTTGCGTTGATCTATTTCTTCATTTGTCTTAGTTTTAATCTTCACTCCCTTTCCACATTTAACTGGTTCGTCTTTTTACACACATTTTTGAGTTAGATCTCTCCTCAGTTTTTATACTTGGATGAGCATCGTTCCTCAGTATCCTCCTCCATCCAGGTAAACTGTGGAATGCAGCAATACAGTGCTACACACTCTTCTGTGCAATTTAATTCTATAAATGCATTTTGTGAGTCATACAATTGACAATTAATGGCCCCTTATAGAACGTCAGGCAATTTTGTCTGTTCACGTTAGTTATGTACACATGAGATGCGAGGTTTGAACCTGAAGATTAGCATTTAGTCCGTTAACTTCTAGTCTTGGTTGGGAGCTAAACGACTCATTTTATTTCTCAATGCTCCAACAAACCAATCTACTGAACTAGAGGCCCAATCGAGAAAACTCGGAGCTTCTATTAAAAGATCTCCAGGTAATCTCAATGGCTCTCTATAAAAAATTCTGCTATGAATGTTCCTAACTGAACTCTGTATCTATTTCACATTGCCAGCGAAACTATTTGCAAATCATATATCCAACTAGATTCTCCAGTGCAGCGTAATGCAGCCTTCAGCTCCCTGTGCAGTCACTCAACCATCCCATTAGCTCTGGAGTTATATGCACATTTATGTCTTACTTCTATCTCCATAATATTCAATGATCTCATAAATAGTTCAGACGTACACTGACTACCACGATAACTAGTTACCCTTACCGAAACACCATAACGCGACACCCAATTATGCAAGAACATAAGACTTCTTGAGCTGTCATATCCTTCAGGATTGCTACTTCAAAATAACGGCTGAAACGATCAACCATCGTAAGTAAATACCTCTGGCCAGAAATTTCTGGAATTTCTACTATATCAATATGTACATGCATGAAATGAGCCGCTGGTATACCAATCGTTTTAACTTCTGTTATAGTATGACGCCAAACTTTACAAGTTTGACACCGAGCACATGTCCTTACCAAAACTCTTAGGTCTTGAGACATCTTAGGCTATACATATCTACCAGTGACCATCTTGGTAGTTGCATTAATGGATGGATGACCAAATTCATGCAGCTGTTGAATTACCTTATACCTCATATCCTAGAGATTTCACATAGTAACCACATATCTTCAATCTTATTGTGAGTATACGCGGACCTCTTTGCCAACACAGCTACTAAAGGATCAACATGTTTTGATTCCATCAATTGCTGGGCAAAATCATTAGAAGATACAACAAACCATACGAGAGACTCCGAAGGATCATACCTTCATCTGATACGTCTGGTCTACTGAGAGTATCTGCTATCACGTTCTCTTTTCCTGAGATAAGGGTAATGGTAAAATCAAATTCTACTAGTCGGGATATTTGTGAATTCACCCGCCGAGAATAATTAAACCTATTGGCTTTCCCTAGGATACTTATCAACTTAAATAACACGGCACCCAAGTGCTCCCGGTGTTCCTCTCTAGATAGACTACATATAATGATGTCATCTGACTACACCCTAGCAAATGGACAGTCCTGTAGAACCTCCTCCGTCGGTCGCTGGAATGTCTGACATGCATTCTTCAGACGAAAAGGTATGCATAAATATTCATGCGGTCCTCCTCCACGAAATCGCACTGCAATGAGCAGTATAGGTACTTGATAGTACGCTTTCTGAAGATCTAATGTGGTATAAACCTCATACCCCATTATATCCCCGAAAAAAATACTCTGGTTCGGTAGAGGATACGAATCACCGTTTGTTACAGAGTTCAATAGACGAAAATTGCCACAATCCCTACATTAACCCGGTTCAGATTTCGGAACTACCGCTATTGAAGATGCAATGTTAGAATTTGAACTCCTACAGATACCTTCTTCCCTTAACCGCTTAAATTTTTCAATTGCAATCAGTTGTTTATGTTGTGGAGAGAAGTCTAGCGATTTAGAAAAATAGACACCAAGTTGCTTGGCCGAGTGAATTAATTCAATATCAAGGGGACAATTGGTATATGGAAGAGAACAGAAGGGATCAGAGGTAAGTTTCATCAAACAAGTCTTATCGGGTCCTTTTGTCACAACCATAGTAGAACCCCTTTAACGCCAAACCCAGATATCCAATAAGGGTGGGATCATCACCAAATTTAGCACAACTAAATTCCTGAACACCTTCTTATAAACTAAATTTCATAATTCCTTTGGTCAATTGCTCTGTACCTTCACACTGATTACTGTTAATCATTATATTAAAATAAGATTTATTACAACTAAGTTTGCATACTCACCGTCTTACTGATTACAATTGTGAACGTTTCTGAAAGTAAGAAACTTGAAAAAAGTCTCTCCAACGATATTTAGAGGCTCTGGCCCTATTAACTAATAAGAGCCCCATAGACTTTAAGACTGTTTCAGTGTAAGTGCTCCCGGTGTTCCTATCGAGTTCAATAGTTGATAATTACCACAGACCCTTCATTTTTGTGGTTTAGTTTTGGGAACTACCACTATTGGAGACGCAAAGTTGGAATTTAAGCGCCTACAAATATCTTATTCTCCTAAATGCTTAAATGTTTCGATTGAGATATTTGCTTATGTTGTACGAACGGCTGAGCCTTAGGCAAACAGGGTCATGATGCCACCAATATGATTTGGTGTTCTGTTTCTGTCTTCAGCCCATTCCGAAACATTGTCAGATGCTTCTCAATAACTTCCGCTAAGCAATCGGTCTGGGTAATCGTACTGACCTAACCACTGAGATCACAATCTCAGTCAATATCTCCGTATTTTCCAGTAGTCATGGTCATTGGATCTAACACAAGGTAGTAATGGATTAAATAATTTATCCAAATAAGGTTATATTTTATGTAAGCGACCATAAAATTCTACGTAAATGACGATTTCTGCATCAATTTTAATAATAATTCTTTGACGCCTTTAATCATTATTGGACTTCCGTTGGCGGCGTATAATCGATATTCAAATGTGGGTCAAACTCTTTTAAAAAATCGGACCGAATTATGCTCACCTCGGCACGCATGTGTTAGCTAATCTGGTATGACGAATCATTTGCTGTTATAGCCAGGTGTTCTATATCTGCTTTCATTCCATTCCGCTTAAAATTGAAAGGCAGAAACATTGTCAGATGTTTCTCAATAACTTCTACTAAGTCATGGACGACGGCGGTCTGAGTAATCGAACTGACCTAACCACTGAGGTCTCAGTCTCAGTATCAGTCACTATCCCCTTGTCTTTTCCAATAGTCATAGTCATTGGATATAAAGCAAAGTTGAAATGGATTAAATAAATTTAATCGTATTGACTAAACAAATGCGCGTATCTTTCATCGAAGCTTTAGAACTTAACTTCGATGATTTTAGAATACCTTTTTTATATACTCCTTATTCAGAATGCTGTATAAACTGTCCAGAATTTACCGTGGGTAGGGCTCAAATCTGAGCGCGTTTGCTTCGGAGTTCGTGACTGTAAGCATCAAACCACCATTCCGCACCCTTCATACAATTTTCAGTTAAAATACAATCAAACGCTTTTTCGTCAGTCTTTTATTATTTTAGGACCTATATGACATTTAGAGCTAAAGACCCAACTAGCCCCCCCCCCAAATCTGTTATTACAGGCCAGACAATACAATACCTCTGGATAAGGTATGCATTGAACACTTATATAATTAAACTAACATTTGTTGCGCGGATGATGATAATAACTATTTAAATCAAGTTTGTGATGTTCATGTAAACACTAACCCTATGATATATATATATATATATATATATATATATATATATTTGACAGTATTAATCAAGCATTGTATAATGTAGAATAGACAATTCATTAAGTAGACTGTTTTTGTCTTTATTATCAAGTATTCATGTATTATCCAGAATTGGCCGTGGACAGGGCTCGAACCTGGTACGTCTTCTGCGGATTTTTTGATTATAACTACTCAGCCATTCTTCCGCACGCTACACACAATTTTGAGTTTTATAGTATCTAATGTATTTTTGTGAGCACGTTCTTCACGTGGAGCCGATATGGCATCTCTTCAGATCTAAAGTTCCAACTAGTGATCCAAATTCTGTCATTATAGAACAAACATCACACAACATGGGGTGGTGGTATTACATTCAACATTTGCATAATTAAAAGATCATTGGCTGCGCGGGCATAGACAAATACTATTTAAATCAAGTTTTCTATCTCGATAGAAATAAAAATCCCATTAAATATATACATTTGTCAGTATTACCCAAGCATTGCATAATGTAGAAAAAGCAATTCTATCAGTAGACCGGTTTCGACTGGACGATATATGAAGATTTCCAAATAAGGACGAAATCGGTCTGCTGGATGAATTGCCTTTTCTACATTATACAACTCTAAAGTAATACTTACAAATATATACACTCAGTGGGTTTGGTGTTTTTATCAAGATCGAATACTTAATTTAAATATATGTTATCGCCGCCCGTGCAACCAATGGTCGCTTAACTATATAAATGTTCAAATCAATACCACTTCCACAAATAACGTGGTGTCCGTCTTATAGTGACAGATTTACGCTAGATAGTTGTAATTATCGACCTAAAATGCTGTATAGACTCAATCTGAAAGAAGGACTAACCAAAATACAGTTGTTAGCATATTACTGAAAAGTTGGCGCAGTGCGCGGCAGGGTGGCTTTTTTTTAGAAATTCAAATACTGAAGCAGACGTGCCAGTTTGAGCCCTGTCCACAACAAATTCTGGAAGTTAATGAAGAGTTAAAAAAACGAAAAAACTTGTCTACTGGATCACTTGCCTTTTCTACATTATCCAGTTCTTAATTAAAACTGACAAATGTGTATATACAACTGGATTAATGTTTCTTTTAGCATCGCCGTAAATTGAAAATAAGCTTCTGTCTCGGAATTTTATTTCTTAAGTGGTCTTACTTCTCGATTTGCTCATCAATCAAAATAAAATATAGACTGCAAAGATCTAGAGATACACAGATTTTTGTGCCATTTACTTCAATTAAGACAGTCTTATCTGTCATTCTTTCAACCTTAGCATTTGCTTTATGGAATGAAGTGAAACGATTCATCCTATTCGCATATGATATATATATATATATATATATATATATATATATATATATATATATATAAGAACAAAACAACGTACTCCATGGAATAACATTTATTAATAAATCTTATTTCTACCAGTATCTACAGCCATTATTCTGGATTCGTTAGTATATTCGTTCATTCAACAGAACTGAAAAATTGTTACTACTAACAGCATGACCTGTGAGTAGTACATGTTCGCAAATTGCTGATTTTGTGCAGGAGCTGAAACCCTCTTTAATAGTTTTTGAGGTAGATGCTGATTTATTCTAGTTTCAAGCCCCTTTTTGATCTGCCGATGTACTGAGCGTTGCAGGTACATTGAAATTTGTATACAGATAATAGTGTTGACGTCACAGACAGGCTATCGTTTTCATTAGCTCTACTGACGGAAATTGCGCTTTATTCGCTCAAACTAATTTTATTTTAAAGATCTCAGCTGGAAGATCACCTCCAAAGGGAACACTAAGCGTTAATCTCTGGGGTATTTTGTTTTCCTGCGTATTCGTGTGCCACAATTGATTAAACGAACATTGCTTGCGCGACGGAGTTCTGATTAAAAGAGCGAGATGTCGTAGTTTTCCGTTGATTTGTGTTGAAGATGCTACAAAACACAAGTCAACAGAAAACTAAGACATCTGGCCCTTTAAATCGGACCTACGAAGTGCATATGGCCAATATATGTGCACATTCAAAGTCAATAAACTGGTCACTAGAAGCACCTCGAGGAACTAAATGAGCTACAACGAAACAAATAAATCAGACTCATGAAGCCAGACAAAGGGGCAGGCGTAGTGTTAATGAGCTCTACGGACTATAGTTAAGCTATTTTAGAAATACTTAACGACAAAACCAAATTTAAACGCGAAGAGGTACAACCTGATACTACAGCTTAATTAGAAAATTTTGTAACGAAGATTCTAAACAGAATTATTTCGAATGTCGAAGCTAAACAAGAGATCTACATAGAACACAAAATGCATTTATTACAGAATGTAAACATACAAAGCCAGTAGGTTCAACACAACAGATATTATATGGGTTGACAAAGGTTCAAAAAATGACCATCAATAATAGAATTCCGCCTTTCAGACCCATTTTTTCTATGGTAAACTCTCCGCAAAACGCGGCAGGCAGAATGTTATGCCGGATTATAAAGCCTATTATGAAAGGAAAAATGGAACACGTGATACTGGATAGCTTTCAATTTGTGGAAATAATTCGCGACTTGAATTTAAAAGAGAAGCAAATGTTGTCCCTTGATATAAATCCCTCTTTACTAGTATTCAAATAAATAATACTATAAATAGTCTGTGTGAATATCGGAAACACTGATAGAAGTGGACGACATAAGGGAACTATTTTTTATTATGTTCATCCAACGTACAATTTGCATTTCGAAGGAGTCTTTTACAGAAAAATTGACGGGCTAGGTATGGGTAGTCCTCTTGAACTAGTATTGGCAGTCATATACATTCATCATTTAGAAACAACTGGATTAAAACCATTTATCAACGGAGCTCATTCTTACGTACACTACATTGACGATATTTTCATGTTCGTTGAAAAGAATGAAGATACAAATGCACTGTTACATCACAAAAACAAGGTAGACCAAACAATCAAGTTTACACTAGAAGTAGAACAAGAAAGATGTAAGAATAACGAGAGATGAATAAGGTACCATCTCAAGGCCGTTTCACAAGAAATCAAGCTGGAATGGGCAGCATATCCATTATTTCAGTAGTGTAACAAGGACATACGAAAGGAACCTGATAATTAATTTGCGCACACGAATACGTAGGATTTGTTCACCGAACATAAATTTGCTTCGCGAAACGTTGAGAAATAATGGCTATCCCAACTGGTTTATCGAATATAATTTGAGGCAACACAACAAAATTGAGACCAATTTGGTGAAAAACAAAATACCTCAAAGTTTAATGCTTAGTGTTCCCTTTGGAGTTGAACTTCCACGTGAGATCTTCAAAAGAAAAGAAGTTCGAGCGACGAACGCACAGTTTCTATCAGTACAGTTGAGAGTTGTATTCAGACCAACATAAATTATGCGAACTAATGAGAAAGATAGCCTCTCTGTGACGTCAACACTTTTATCTGTATACAAATTTTGGTTGTACCTGCAATGCTCAGTACATCGGTAGATCAAAAAGGAGGCTTGAGTCTCGACTAAATCAGCATCTCCCTCAGGAACTAATAAAGAGGAGTGCAGCTCCTGCAGAAAAATCAGCAATTTGTGAACATGTACTACTCATGTTAGTAGTTAAATTTTTTCAGTGCTGTACAAGGCAAACACGGAAAAAATGCTTCTGTCTTTTAAAGCTATTGCAATTAATAAGCTGAACCACTGCTTAAAAGTGCAGAAAGTAATCCAAAGTGAAATTAAATTGGACTGGGAGAAAAACATAGCCAATAGGCCTTCAAAAATAGCCAACCTTCCGCAACATACGACAAACCATTCAATTACGTACACACTCACAATGAAAGCGATGACACACCACATGACGTTACGCAAAAGAAGTGGTCTAAATTGCGCAAAAAAAGACAGACAAAGCTAAGAGGGAATTGGTTTCGACAAATGTGCAGTTGAGATTGGATGAATAAAAATATTAACGATTCCAGAATAATGGCTGTAGATACTGGTAGAAATAAGATTTATTAATAAATTTTATTCCATGGAGTACGTTGTTTTGTTCTCATATATATATATATATATATATATATATATATATATATATATATATATATATATATATATATATATATATGATATATATATATATATATGCGATGACTCTAGCTGATACGGAATTTGTTTTTGACCATTCTATACGTAATCGGTGCTAGACAACATATCTTACTTTTAAATACTCTTGCTAACCAATCTATAGGACTAGAAGCCCAGTCAAGTCAAGTTCTTCAGATGATCTCAATGGTTCTTCATATATTAATTCACGTAAAAGCTAAACCTAATTGTATCGTATATCTATTGCGCATTGATAGCAAAACGATAGGAAGATCGTGTACCTTGCTCGTCGTATTCAAGCATTTCAATGCATCCTTCAATTCACAATGCCGCCTCCCTACCACACCGTTTGCTTGGATAGTATACGCACTATAAAGAAATACTTATATTTCCATAATATTCTGGGATTTTAAAAGTGCTCTCACATAAATTGGCTACCGTGATCACTGGTCACCATTTTTACTTCACCATGTTTTGACATGCGGTATTGTTTGGCTTATTAAAATTTCATACAGCAACCTCTCATCGCTCACAAGTTTGCGAGCATGAGGTGGTTACTCAAGTCTTCCATAACACTATTTACCGAGAGTAACTCCTTTTTTAACGTATCAAAATATCTTTCACTGTCTTGGAGATTCCGACAATAAGATTCTATTATAAAATATACTTCATCGATATGTAAATTCGTCGATGTACAATAAAAATACATTGCACGAAATAAAATCGATAAAAACTAATTTTATATAAGTAAAAATAGAATCTAACAAAGTATGGTGTCTTATATTCTTACATTGCATCTAAGCATGGTTTCCCAAAAAGAATTTTATGAACGGGTTAGTTTGTTTTAGTCTGAAACACATTTTACTAGTAATGTATTACTGCTTACATTGTCTGGAGTATTATGCTTCACATTTACGTTCTTCATTCGCAAAATGCCACATGGATATCTAATACTGCACTTTGACGTGTTTTATTTGACTGTTCTTTAGAAATATTACAAACTATATAATGTCTTATGTATAAGATACTGCATTCCTACTAGAAAAATATTTCAAATAGAACCACAAGGGAATGCCGAAGTAAGCAAGATGATTATATATAATTTCAAAAGAACATGTGTTTAGTGCTTAATAGCGTTTCATATGCAGGAGCGGGTACTATGCCCAGTACCAACCCAGTGAGCATGAACACATGTACCCACAAGATTACTCATATTTTCATGCTGAATTTGATTTATCCCTTTACTGCCCAAATCAATCCAATCTATCGCGCAGTCATAGCTCTAACATTGGATTTATTGATTTAGGTTACAACTACGAGTTTCATTTTGCATACGTCATTGATAGGCCTATTTGAATCAGAAAAAGGTGATTTTCTTGGAAGCATCTTAAACTTATGCGTGACTGAGTGCCTACGGGTTCCCTACATTGAGTTAACTAGCTGTCAGTCCAATTATTCAGTGTGCGAAGTATGTCAATTTAACCTTCGTATGGAATGTTTCTTTACGCTTACATGCAACTGGTGTTCGATTTCCTTTAAAAAATAATTAAATTAGATTGATGAAAATGCTTTTACTGCTGATTATGCGATACAAAGCATAAAATTTTAAACATGTTATAACTTATGTTATATTTATGAAGTATAATGATATGAAAAGTACTAAAAATATCAATAGAATCATGTTGCTACCTTTTCATTTATTCCTCAAGTATTTAAATTATATCATTAAGCCCCAAATATAAAATTTGATAATATTTGGATAATTACGCTAGTTGGTCAAATGTTTTCATGAGAATTAAATTTTATAATTATTTCTTTAATTTGAGACCTAGATTAATAAACGTTTTAATTTTGAACAATTTTCTTTAAAAATCATCAATAGTAGTTGTTTAATGCATAATTCAATATCATTCGTTGTTCTTTTCGATCAGAAGTTCTAGCATTATGCTTGTCTACTGTTAGTATAACAAAATGATAATTTAACCTTTTGCTGAATTTTAGACGAAGTAGGTAGCATTACTAAAATAGATGTACGCGTATTAAAAATTGGATTTAATTTAAATTGTAAATTATTATTATGAATACTTTATTTTATGTAACATTTTGATTCTTATTTACAAATGCATTGTAATAATTTTTCTCTGATTCAAATGATTTTCTACAAAGCCTGTAACTGTTTCCTTCGTCTTTATTGCAACTCATAATTGATTCGTATTCTGCATAGTAAAATTACCTTTAGACAAAAGAAATCAAATTTTATAAGCACAAATAGTATTCGGCATCATTAAGATTGAATTCACTGTGATGCAAAAAGTGCGAATAATTTAACGACTCTTTTTTTGTTACTTTCATTCTTCTTTTTTGAGTTGAATTTTTTGCGATTTTGAATATATAAAAGTATGTTTATTTGAATAGAATAGAATAGAATAGAATATCTTTATTTGGATTCAAACCACACATATTCCATCAAATAATAAAATTGGAAATTGTACAATATATATTAAAATAATTATCACATCACAATAATTGTACAATTAATCTCATGTAGATAGGTATATCTCACTAGTTGTACAATACAATATATCAATATCAGAAAGTTCGACTGAAAAGAATAATATATACATCATCAAATTAGGAACAATTAAGGTATAATTCGAGTGTAACATTATGCAAAAATTGAGAACCATGACTAGCAATTGATTGTATGTAATGTTAACTAATTTGAAGATATAGTGCATAACATTTCAATTATAATAATACAAAACTTGGAAATAAAAATCTCAAGAAAATCTGTTTCCGATAACAATTATCCTTGTCTTTTATTCAACCATGAGAAAGTATTATCATAATCAAAAAAATAAAAAATATCAGCAGGATTGCAGACTTTTTCAAGTTCAGTAGATAAAGTTTTAAAAGACATCTTAGATGGAGGCATTTCTCTAAGCCCCTTCGGCAATTGGTTATAAATTTTGTAGATTTTCGAGAAAGAGAATAACTTTGGTAAAATTAATAAATATGTACGAAGAAAATATTAATTTTACCTGTTAAACTTCCTCAGCTCGTTTTACATGATAGAAGTGTTATGAACTGTGTAAAAACTGTTGATTTAAAGCATTGTTACCACCACCCGCGCAACCAATTATTGTTAAACTGTTGCTAAAGTTTGTTTATTTTAAATATTATTTAAATAATTTAATGATATCGTATATTTATTTAGGCGTCGAAGGTGGCGAAACTGCATGTAAATTGGCTCGTAAATGGGCTTATGAGGTAAAAAACGTTCCTCAGAATGAAGCCGTAATTTTATTTGCAGAGAATAATTTTTGGGGTCGGACATTAGCTGCCGTCTCATCCTCTTCAGATTTCGACTGTTACAACAATTATGGACCATTTATGCCCGGATTCAAACTTGTACCTTATGATGATCTTAACGCACTTGAAGTATGGAAATTTGCGTAAAAGAATTTAACAGTTTTGTGAAATTTTTCTTTAATTCTGGATTAAACTTTAAATATAAAAAACAGTATTTTGGTGTTGTATGCAAATAAAGTAGGGTATAATCTTTATCAAAAATGTTAAATTTCTCTTTCATTTATAGGATTATATATGAGCGAAATGTCTAGTAAAGATTCTAATTCAGTAATAATTAAGACAATACAAATATTAAATAGTAGTTTCCTTAAAAGCTGATAAAAAACTATACGAGTTATTGAATTTTATAAAGTTAAACTAGTTTAATGGCCATTAGAAAACACTTACCAGTGTAATGTTAGTTTAAATAACATTTGTGGACATGATCTAAGCACATCTACCCATGTTACTAGTCACTTAACAGAAAACTATCATCAGCAATACATAATTTAGTGCCTAGAACTTCATTGCTCTTCAAAACAGCCCGATAAGTAACTTTTTTTACGATAAAGAAACAACATTGACAACATAGATTCAAAAAATGTGAATGTTTAACACTTGCATATTAAAATAAACAGCTTTAAAATTTAACACTATTTGCAAAAATACAGATCTAGACCTCGCATGGTGCGTTTCAGACCAGCCTTTGCCAATAAGGCAGAATTATTTCGGCATTTCTACCAGAAACCGTTTGTAGCTACATTTCATGTATTTTCTCTTTCACAGGCGTCTCTCGGTAAGTGGGGTTACTGTGCGCTATGACCGATATCGCGTGTAGTTGTGTCCGGCTACGAAGTTGTTAGTTCACAACTAATATGAGTGACTATACAGTCACCTATTCAAATTCAAGTCCTTGCCACTTCAAAAAAGTATGAGTTTATGTTCATCCTATAACAAGGTCGGACGGTCACTTTATCGCTAACCTAGAAGTTTTAAGCATATAGCCAATTGATGAGACTTTTAAAAAGCTGACAAGCTGCGCTGAGTTCACCTTGAGCAATTTAAGGCCAATGCAAATATGGAATAACCTGTTGGTTAGTCACAGTTATTATTAACCAGGACCTTTTTACAACATAATAACCCGAGTATTCTTCATTTTGTTTCGTGATGAAATCTTTGGCAATCTCTAGGGTATCCGAGTGCCGCTCAAGCCAAGATGCCAAATCTTATAGCCTTTCAAGGTAAAATATATATTAGCATAGTGTTTGAGTGTAGGCCTTTAAAAGTGTGGTATTCCTTGATCCAGGCTGTCTACTCGCAACGCAGCATATGCCAAACGTTGTTTTCTATTTCACAAGTTAAGTAACATTTTTGTTGCAATATAAGATAGCATAAAAACAAGACCATACTAAAGATTTTAATATGAATATAATGGCCTTTTTATTTGTGCCAGACCGAATTCGGACACATTTTGGAGTGTCGACGAACTTCTGCTTTGGTGGGGGGCAAGTAATGTGGATAACACAACTGTGAATATCGCTAGCTGTAAAGCTGACCTATTTATAATGAGAGAAGGAGCTCTTACATTCCAAGATCTAATGGATAAACTATTTTTGGGTTTAAAATACAGAATAAGATGAACAATAGCTAGTGAATTCCTATTGTGCGTATTTCTGTGTGTGTACTTTTTCATTTAAAAGGAGATGACGTCGTCACTAGTCTTTCTCTAACTTGACTCTGGAATTCGTATATATATGCTCACCTTATATGACTTTTCTATCGTATCAGATAGGCACATCGGATGCTCACTGACACCATTGTCCTTAATTGTTTTTGATGAGAACGTGGCGATAATGGTGCTTCTTCAAAATCACATAAATTTGTGGGCTCAATTTTAGACTCAATTATAGTACTTTGCTTATGCTAATCCATCCTGCGAGACTTATTAGATTATGCGCCATTTACATTGCACGTAAGCTGATGCATTGTTAGATCAGTATTTGTTGTATCACTTAACTTTGGCTTTTGTGTGTATGTTAACACCAGGACGTCAAATCCTTGTTTTAATGAATGACTTGTATTTGCATATATATTTTTCATAGATGGCCAGCCATCTAAGAATAAGTAGAGCAATTTGTCATGAGTATCTAATTTTAAGGCACTAGTGATCAAAATATACTTGAGAAGACAAAGCTTGTCTTCAAAATTGTGCGCACTTCAAATGTCTCATTACTTATTTAACGCTCTGTTAACTTTCTCAGTATAACAGAAACTCGTGGCTTCCCCTAATGTATGATGGTTGTATACGGTTACAACTGCTAATCACAGTTACAGCCATTTTCATAATTACTAAGAGCCCGTTGTTCGTCAGACCGAACATTTGTAAGACTATGACCAACAAATATGATATAGGCAATTATAGAAGACTCGTTTTCAAATACTTCTTCTCAAAAACAATTTCTAATTTATCGTTTTCATAACCCGTTTGCCACCAAATGTACGATCAATTTTAATTTTTATCTATTGTAGACCGCTGTATCGGAGAATAAAAACATATGCGCTTTTATGGTTGAGCCGATTCAGGGAGAAGCTGGTGTTTTTGTTCCCTCAAAAGGATATTTAAAGGGCGTACGAGAGATTTGTACAAAGCATAACATACTATTTATTGCAGATGAAGTACAAACAGGACTCGGTAGAACAGGAAGGTATATATCTGAAATATTTAGCAAAATTTTGTAAACCTTTTTAAAGTTTCAGTAAAAATGCCAACTGAATAATGACAGTGTTAATTAAACATTCAGTTATGTTGTAATAGCCCCATTTTACTTTGATTCTAATAATATCATAGCCAGTAATTTAAAAAGTGAAATAAGGCATCTGATTAAGAATCATAAACTGTCTGAAAGCATGGCATTTTGCTTCATTTAAATCAAAATGACCTTGGTGATTTAAGGATAGAAATAAAGTTCAATTCCTATTCGCACTATTTATGTAACATCAATTTATGATGCATCTAAGCAGTCAAGAAGCTATGGTATGTACTTGCTTCTTAAATGATCATAAAAAATGATTGAAACAATATTTTTTATGAAGGCGATTTCCAATTTATTATGCCATAATTAGTTTTAGAAAGAATTTTGATTGTCAAAGGTAGATTATCATAATATTTGGTCATATATTTGCAGAGTCACACTTTCGACAACAAAGTAGATTTCTTCATGATTTGAGTGAGCTAAACCATATTCGCTATTTAAACAGAAAGCTTAGTTAAATTATCAATGTAGCAAAATTGAAGATTTTATAAGTTATATCCATTGTAAAATGTTGACATCTTACGCATCAAGGAACTATTCATAGTCAAACAGATAGGTGTTCTTTTTTTCGAATTTGAATTCTTTAAAATATTGAGTGCAAAAAACACCGAAAGTTCGTCCAACCTTTCTGAAACCAATCAGCTAAAATTTAATTTTCAATCAAATTCATAAATGACAGTTTTTTGTCTGAAAAATATTTTATTATTTTAAGAATTATGTTAAAAAACTGATTCGCTTTAAAATTTGTATACGAGCACGTTCAAAGTAGATGTAAGTTATAATGTGCCCTACTACGCTGATATGTAAAACTTTGACGAAGATGTTTGCATGGGCGAAAACATGCGGTAATTTACCGCAAAGTAGGGTCTAATGGAGAAACCTAGATAATTCGATCTTATGGACATGCTATTCTTAAACACACATTTGAAGCAAATATTTCTTTGGTATGTATTAATGTATTTCATTCGATTACATGTAATTCTGTGCTTTGAATCCGTAGTTCTTTCTCACCTATTGATCTATATTTATCTTTAGTCTTATCGCTTATATATTTATTATGAAATTAATATAGCCATTTCATTTCCCTTTTACGTAAGTCAATATCGAATAATTTTATCAACAGTGGTTTTATTTTATATCATACATAGGCATGGTTAACTGGTATTAAGAAAACTAAATGATGGGAAACTTTATTTATTACTCTTTTTAAAGGTATTTCTAACAGAAAAAAGAATGCGATTTATTTATAAATAATCTTATGATTAATTTTAAGGCTAATCATACAGAACCACGAAAGAAGCAGACATGGAAATGGTAAAAGTTGTAAAATTTTATTCGAACAAGTAACTCCGAGAGTCAAAATCTGGTATTCACTATCATTGATCAACTAACAACTGGTTAGTTAATCTTGGACCAAGAAAATATGCCAAAAATTACATTAACAAACGTATAATCTAATTGGCACCTGCTTTTTGCCCTTACTAAATACTCGTCTTAAGGAGGAATGCAACAATTAGTCCTTTATAGTGAGGTACTGGATATTGCACGGATTTTATATGGTGTATAAAAACTATATATTATCGATTTCATACATTTGAATAAAAAAGGAATGACCTTCTAAATTTTATCAAATCTATGATTTTGAAATTTAAAGTAAATATCACGGAAAGATAGAGTATAAACCGTACGAAGCAGCCGCAATATGGGCATGAATCTCACACTGTCTTCGATCAGCATTTGATTGTCTACGGCAAAATTCTGGTCAGTACTTTAAGATTCTTCAAATCAAGTTTGCGAGCTTGAAGTAAACACCAATCCCATTGTATTTAAGCAGTCGTCGAACAACATAACAAAACTACCGCCAGCCGCAACGCACTGACGTGTTTCGATCTTCCATGCGGCTGGCGGTAGTTTTGTTATGTTGTTCGACGACTGGTTAAATACAATGGGATTGGTGTTTACTTCTAGCTCGCAAACTTGATTTAAAGAATTGTTACCATCACCCGCGCAATCAATTATTGTTAAATTGTGTAGTACTTTAAGATGTTTCAATATGGAAGGAACCGGTCTACTGGATGAATTGGTTTCGCTACCTTATATGTTGTTTAGGTTAAATCGGAAAATGTAGGTATAATAGAATTTTGGCTTATATGAAGCTAGCAACCTTGATATAAATAATTGATAAACATATATCTTGAATTAAACGAACATTAGTTGCGCGGGTGGTGATAACAATTATTATAATCATGGTTGCGGTCTTGATATAAACACCTGACTCATTAACTACTTACATATGTCAGTATAAACTAAGAATTGTATAGTGTAGAAAGGCAATTCATCCAGTAGTACATGATGAGTGCCTAATAATGACGAAACCGGTCTACTGGGAGGGTTGCCTTTTCTACACTATACAATTCTTAGTTTATACTGACATATGTAAATAATTAACGGGTCAGGTGTTTATATCAAGACCGTAACCTTGATTATAATAATATCTCTTGAATGTTACTGTTCTTTGTTGCGCATTGTGATCATCTTATTTAACATATCCAAGATTTTCTTTCGTGTTGAATCCCCACGATATGCGTTCGCGGGTTGTCGCTTTGCACTATCAGTTTCACAAGGAACCGATTGATCCCCATTTCCAAGTACGCATCAATTTTGTCTTCCTTTAGGCTGGGTGCGGGTTCATCCCTTTCTTTCGAAGACTACAAGATCGTTCATACTAACCACTGGAAATGAGGTCCCATCTAATCAACGTACCTCATTTACAGTAGTTAGTATGAGCAATGTTGAAGCCTTCGGAGGAAAGGGACGAATTCGTACCCATCCTAAAGGTAGACAAAATCGATGCGTACTTGGAAATGTTAGTCAATCTGATCTTTGTGAAACTGATGCGTGCAAAGCGACAACCCGCGAACGCAAATCGCGGAGATTGAACATATGAAGCTCGCACTCCGAAAACACTCACAGAATATTTCCTGTCGTGGGTGGTTGATTAGAACTCACGATTTCGCAACGATCCGATTAATCCTCATTTCCAAGTACGTATTGAGTTCGGCTTCGTTCTGGCTGGGTGCCGATTCATTCCCTCACCCCGAAGGATTCCACACCATCCGTACTAGCCACTGAAAATGAAATGCAATCTAATCTTGGTTGAATGGCGACATTTCGGTACTTCATTTCTATGACCATCTGAAATGTGGTGGTGTGAGCAGTGTACTGTGTGCAATTAGAATTATTAAGATGGTTCTGGAAATGCATTGCCAAAATGTCGTCATACAATCAAGATTAAATCGAAATTAATTTCCGTAGATAATGCGAATGGTGAGGGGCCTTCGGAGTGAGGGGACAAATCAACGCGTACTTGGAAATGAGGATCAATCGTTAAATTGATAAACACGTTTGGAAAATTATTCCAGTGGAAACTTTGAAAATTATTTTTGTTAAATTCTACTTATCTGCAAAAATGTCTATACGGAAGTTTTGATGCACATAATGAAGCAAAGATATTTATGTATCTAATTTTTTATTTAATTTCTATACTTTTTAGAAAATTATGCGTTGACCATGAAAACGTTAGACCCGATATTGTTATACTCGGAAAGGCGTTATCAGGTGGAGTTTATCCAGTACGTGAGGCAATTTTGATTATAATTTGTTTTGTGTTTATTTAATACGTAAAAACGTATTTAAATTAAACAATAATTGATTGCGCGGGTGGTGACAACAATTGTTTAAATAAAGTTTGCGAGCTTGAAGTAAACACCAATCCCATTGTATTTAATCAGTAGTCGAACAACATAAAAAAACTACCGCCAGTCGCACGCATTGACTCCTTTCGACCTTCCATGATCATCATCAGAGTACGACGGCAAACTGCCTAGCGAGGATCAAACTGCATTGCATTGGTCTTTACTTCCAAGCTCGTAAACTTGATTTACAGAATTGTTACCACCAGCCGCGAAATCAATTTATTGTTTAATTGTATTGTCTATATATATATATATATATATATATATATATATATATATATATATATATATATATATATATGTAAGGCGAAAGCTCCTAAACAGCTAGTGTTCGTGACTGCATAGAAATTGTGCAGCTGACATTTCCAGTCACGTACAATTTATGCAAGACTACTAGAGGTGAGAGCCGCATATCTAATTTTCCTTTCCATATATATTCAATGCGGTTTGATCCTCGCTAGTCAGTTTGCCGTCATACTCTGATGATGATAATGGAAGGTCGATACGCGTCAGTACGTGCGACTGACGGTAGTTTTTTATGTTGTTCGACGACTAGTTAAATACAAACGGATTGATGTTTACTTCAAGCTCGCAAACTTGTATTATTGAAACGTATTTAAATGTTGTACGCTAACTTTAAGCATAATATATTTCCTTTTCTGTGGATTATGAAAATGCATATTTTTCACATTTATTTAGAGCATTATTTTCTGCATAATGCGTCATCTTGTGTTTATTTAAAATTAAAAATTCTTCAACAAATCCATCTTTTATTTAATTATTGTATTTCTCTCATTTATAAAACAAAAAAAGTTTTTCGCCGGATGCAAGAACTATTTGTTTTCAATTTTTTCTCAAATATCTCTTATAGAATAAATTAATATATTTTCGTAAAGTGAACCAAACAGAAAATAGAAAGTGAAAGATAAGGAAGGTTAAAGAATTATCCAATCATTTACATGCATCAATTCCAATGTAAGTTCATGCCCAACACATATTTCTTGCGTAGTAACATTTAATAGTACAATCTATGAAAATAGATAAAGCGTGTTGTGTTGCAAAGCCCCAAAGGTAGTTGAAACTTGTATTATATTTGACGTTCCCCTTTTTATTACTTTTATTCGTTTCAATTTTATAATTTGCTTGCTTTACGAAAATATATAAATATGTTAATTTTTTGGTAATTGCGGAGAAAATGAAAAATAAGCATTTCTTATGTCTAAAGCAAATTCTTGTTTTCTTTGCCGATAAGAACGATACATTGAAAATAAATTCATTTTTCAATATCGGAAGGGAGAATGGATATTCGTTTTTTAAATAAAATAGCATTTATTCTTAAAATGACATATAGTATGTTTAATAGGAAATAAAGGTAAATGGCATGAGCAAATGGTATTTCGTTTTTTCAATGAACTATTATCATAGAAATAAGTGACTTTTACTTTTAATATATTTGTTTCAGAAATTGAAAATAAATTGATGATTTTCGTTAATTTAGATTAATATGCAATTAAATTAAAATTTTCCGCGTACAGCAGCATGAACCTAAATTTGACATAAACGTACAAATTTAAGATGTATCCCTCTGTTTTACTAATCTAATTCGATTTATTATTTGCCGCTATGATATACAATAATAATATTTTTTGAACAAAATATGTATTGATTTTATGTCAGGTTTCAGCAGTTTTAGCAGACAATGAGGTTATGCTGACGATTAAGGCCGGTCAACACGGCTCTACTTATGGAGGAAATCCGCTCGGTACAAAAGTGGCCATTGCCGCCTTACAGGTAAGACCAGTACTTTCTTTAAATAAGTTCAGTTGCGTTGCATTTCAGTATGTTTAGCATTTGACACATTGAGATATTTATTTCTAGGCCTTCCTGTTTTGCACTCGAATTCACTTACCTAGCTCAAGGTAGCTTCATAGAGCCTGATTGTGTTGCACTAGGCAAATTTTAATGAAACGTAATATAACATTTGACTAGCTACGAATAAATAGAATCACAACGTATATTCAGCAAGCACAAATAATTGCATCTTTACAGATGTCACTAGGAGTAACATGAGCAAGACAAAAGAACGGGCAACAAACAAATCTACCACAATTGTGTATAAGTTGTTGCGCACCTAGTTATAAATTATTATAATCAAGTTTGCAAACTTGATATAAACACCTGACCTATTATTTACTTACATTATCTCAGTATAAACTAAGAATTGTATAGTGTAGAAAAGGCAATTCATCCAGTAGACCGGTTTCGACCTTATTGGGAACTCATCATGTACTGGCTAGAATTTGCCGCGGACAGGGCTCGAACCTGGGCACGTCTGCTTCGGAATCTGGTTCTCTAACCACTAAGCCACCCTGCAGCACACTACACTACACACAATTTTCAGTTATATACTAATTAATGTAACTAATGTTCTTCTAATTATATAAATGTTCATTTCAATACCACTTCCCCATGTAGTGTGGTATCTGTTCAATAATAACAGATCTGGGATCGTTAGTTTGAACTTTGGATCTAAATGGATGCCAAATGAGCTCTACCTAAAGGAAAAATAGACTAACCAAGTTAAATTAGTTAGTAGTATAGTGTGCGACAAGGTGGCTCAGTGGTTAGAGCATCAGATTCCGAAGCAGACGTACCCAGATTCGAGCCCTGTCCGTGGCAGATTCTGGCCAGTACATGATGAGTTCCCAATAAGGACGAAACAGGTCTACTGGATGAATCGCCTTTTCTACACTATGTACTTCTTAGTTTATACTGACATACGTAAGTAATTAATGAGTCAGGTGCTTATATCAAGACCGCAACCTTGATTATAATAATTTGTTTTCATCGCCCGCGCAATAAATGTTCGTTTAGTAATAAATTAGTTCAAATAGGCACAGAAGGGTAAGCCAAAGTCAGCTTGAATAAAAGGTATAATCTCATTTGCACCTTTGTTTCATGCTTACTGACGACTCATCAGTTAGAGCCAGTATTAGGCCCTCTGCTCACTATATAATTTTGTAGGGAATGTGGAACAATTGAACGGTACAAGATCCCATAAGACTGGGTAAATCTACTGTAGTAGAGCCAACTTAATATAAAGTCTTCGACAATGCGACTTCACAGCAAACTCATTATATATAATATATGCCAAGCGTGATAATGGTATCAACACTATATCTCTTGAATCAGTGACTGATACCAAATCTAAGGCTGCTGAATATGTAAATGGTTCCAACAGGCTCGGTATATATTATATATATTGAGTTGGAAATATCTAAATTTACAGCTATACAGGGAAAGATCTGTAGTTTGGCATGAAATAGAAGCTGTTCGATTAAAACCAAATATGCATACTCTGGCAATGCACAGAAAAAAATAAACTAAAAAATTAAGCATATGTAAGAGAAACGAATATAAACACTTTAATCTAACCTGCAGTGTGCTTATTTAGTTATTTAAATTAAGGTTGTGAGATTGACATATACACCAATCTGATTATATATATATTTGTCAGCATAAACTAAGCATTAACTAAGGTAGCAAATGCAATTCATCTAGTAGACCGGTTTCAAATTAACTGAGAACTTGTCAGATACGTTATATAATTTTACCGCGGAAGGACTCGAACCGGGGTACATATGTTTCAGAGTATGTGATTCTATCCACCGCGCCACCCTTTCGCACGCTAAACATAATTTTCAGTTATATTCAAACTGATGTCTTTGGTAAACCTTTCCTTTTGGTGCAGCCGATGTATATTTTGTGACAGTTTGGCGCAGTGAGTATTGTCCCGGACTCGGTATGTAAATGTTCCTAGGTTTGAGTCCTGGCCGTGGCAATTTCTTGAGAGTGCATAAAGAGTTTTCAATATTGACAAGACCAGTCTACTGGATGAGTTGCCTTTTATAAAAAAAGCGATACTTAGTTTATATTAACAGATGTATACATAATGGGAATTGTGTTTATATCAGGCTCGTAAACTTGATACAACAATAGGTAGCAGAAGTGTAAGAATCACTTTATTGTGAAAGGGCACCCAAAAGACATTATTTTACTCGTTTTGAATGAATTCCTGCTTTTAGATTTCCAAACTTAATGATGTAGATTCTTCTTAATCCAAATGCCATGGTTTTGGATAAAAAACCTCATTAGACAACTTTGCGTTTTCGCATGAAACTGCAAATTTTACGCTTCATAAAAAAATTGGAACTCTAAGAATATTGGGTGAACGAATTGGAGGAATACATTGTTGCTAAACACGCCTTTTAAGATATTTGGTTGATTCGGGATAAATTGGAAATGTCTTCAGTTGTGTGCTTCAAAAACTGGGGGCAACTGTATTTCTGTGGAAAAATGATCACTGATAATACATAGAATCACAGCATAGACCAACAGATTCCGAAGCAGACGTGCTCAGATTCGAGCCCTGTCCTCGGCAAATTAAGGA
This sequence comes from Eudiplozoon nipponicum, assembly GCA_029291075.1. Lineage (NCBI taxonomy): Eukaryota > Metazoa > Platyhelminthes > Monogenea > Mazocraeidea > Diplozoidae > Eudiplozoon > Eudiplozoon nipponicum. Next base: position 46,092 of record JAQBSW010000166.1, on the reverse strand, counting down.
CTTTAGTTGATGACTTGACAATAAGGACAAACCAGGTCTACTGGACAAATTGCCTTTCCTACATTATACAATGCTTGATTTATAATTGTATGTATATGTATATATATATATGTATATATATATATATATATATATATATATATATATATATATATATATATATATATATATATATATATATATATATATACAGGGCGTGGCCATGGTTGGTCGTCTGCAACACGGATTATCACCGCCTGCACAACCAATGTTCATTAAATTATATGATGTACATATTGTAAGTTTATGATCAGCTTCAGCATAATTCTATATAAACAAGATATACAGATTAAGTTATGCAGATTTCCCATGTGTAAAGTTGCCACTTTTCTAAAATAGTGGTGGTTGTAAAGAGGTATTGAGGATTTGTACGCCCGCAACCTTACCCTCTATTGTCCTCATTTCTATTTAAATTAGCTGTTAATAATTAAACAGGAAAGGAGTTTGATTTTCTTTGACCGACTATATTCATTCGCACTGTTTGTAAATTCGAAGCTCCAAAGCTACATTATTTCGTTAATAAAAATCTTTACATTTAATACAATAACTGGCTTCCAAATGTTCTGGAGAATTAACTACGGTGAAAACAATTGTGCTTATATAACAACTCTGTCACAATTGCAGACAGCTTTACATCATTTGTAGGTAAAATGTTGTTGAAAATATTATTTAATGCGTTTAATGGAAATCTAATGTTGATGTAAATGCACAGTATGTGTACAGAAACCGTCATCTTCGATTGTATTTAAATGTCTGTTTTCATTATTTTTATAGAATGTTTTCCATTTATATTCAAAGCGAAAACAGTCCACATGGTGAATATTTACCTAGATAACTCCTTTAAAAAATGGAATCTCAGTTCTAATATACAAAGACAAATATAAAACTATCTTTTTTAAATTGAATTTAAATACTTAAACTGTACAGCAATACCTTTGTAAAACAAGTTTCAAAATTTGGCAAAACTACCGCCAAATACACGTTGGGGTTTGTAGTTATTTCACGTAAAATACTTATTATTTACGTGTAATACTGTCTAAGAAAGACATGTAAGCTGGCAAAATGAAACTTAAAGATCATAACCATGACTTTCCGCAAAACAAAAACATTCCAAAATTGATGTTTTGCTGTTAAATAACCATGAGAAGAAAAGAAAAATTGAAATTAGAAATTGAAAAATATGATAGTTATAAATATAAAGAGACAATAACATAAATGATAATGAAAATAATAATTCTAATAATAGTGACAAAAATTATTGTTTAAAATAAATTATTGTAATAGAAGAATGATTTGATGAGTTGTAAATTTAGCCTAGATGGCTAGACATACCTGGACAAAGTAAACTTCAAGAGCGACGAAATCGGAAATACGCTCCCATGATATTTTCAATGTATCATTTCATAAACAATTCTAAGCCTTGCAGTTAACTCTGTCAACATGAGACGTGAAAGGTAAAGAGATGACGCTACTATAAATTTTCAAAATGATCGTCCCAGAAAACAATTCGAGGCCACAGTGCGAAGAATCACGTTGCGCAAATGGACCCTATCCTGGTAGAGGTACTTGTCCTATTTTACTCAACTTGATCGCTACTGACTTAAGCAGTTTATGCCATATAAATTTCTGTTCAACTTGTTTCTTTCGCCATTCTGATGCTGGCTGAAAGAATGGTAAACTTTTGAGAAAACAGGCTGAAGTTATACGTGCAATCTTATCAAGCCAGCGCAATTCAAAGAGCTTTATTTGTTTGTCTAACATGCCCTCTTTGGCTAATCCATTAACACACGTATATATCTCAGCTTTGCTTATTCATTGTTGGTAAATTGTTTGGGTCACGTTTCTCAAGCAAAGGTGGTTGTAGGCTTGTATGCGTCTGAGATATTTAACTCTGAAAGATTAGTTTTCTATAGCATAAAACAGTATTACACGTAAAGATGTATTGTACACTCGGCGTTTAGGGAGGTGTGAGATACTCGCGTTCCTGAATAAATAGCAAAATTTGGAGACGTCTGCTATTGCTTTAGCGATTCACAAATTTCTGGAATTATTTATACAGCTACTAAGAAATGTCAAGTTTTCAAAAACTTTCAGATCTAAACTTTAAAGATGCAGAGATGAATTGAGTGACGAGTGTTCATTTCGTACATTTAGAGGTTGCACATTTAGTGCCAAAAGACGTAAGGAAGATTGTTAATCCATTTAAGGTAGTTTGGGCAGAATCTCGGCTGATGAATAATGATTAAATATCGTCTGCATAGTCAAGGTCAACTTTGACACCTGTATCCTGAACGTATGGAAGAACGTAGTTTATAATGGCGTTCATTAACCTTTTAAACAGAAAAGCGGAAAATCAACATCCTTGACTGATTTAAATGCGCAACTTTCTTTTACAGGATAATTGATAGCATTCGTGCGTTGTTAAAATCTTGACTTCTTTATATTTTCAGATGCAAAGATTCTGCTGACCATTGATTGATGAGCTATCACTTGCCCCGTCACTCTGAATCCATCCACAAATAATTTTCTGATGGTGTTCGTGAACCAATCTTTCCGATTTTTTTTTCAAATTGTCCGGATTTCATTTCCAGTCTCATCTACAGTGTTGACATCATACTCAGAAAAAAAAACAACTTGTGGCAAATGTGATATACTAATACAAGACATATATATATATATATATATATATATTATACTGCATAAAGTATTTTTTTCTGTCCCAATATCCAGTCTCAATACCTACTCTCCTGTACTCGAATGTTTCCACGAAAATACCCACATCCCTCTACGCACAACATCCTATACTCACAAATGTGTAATCTACTATAAATTAGCATTTATGGAATGAGTATGAGCAAACTATATGGATTGACACACACGCCTATCCGTGAGATCTCGATTTATTTAAAAGTATTTCTGACGCGTAGAGGTATCAACAGAATTTGCATTTTAATTATATTGAAGTAATCCTTAATTCCCGGTTTACCGGATCTCATCTTGGGTGCAATAGGTAATAGAGAGAGTGAACTTAGTAAAGAAATGTTTGGACAAGACCGAAAATGGAGCCTACAATAGCGAATGGCATATTGACAAAAAGATATTAACTTATACCCATATCCTATATAAATTTAATTTTCCATTTAATTATCTGTGTCCAAATCATATACATATCCATTTTTATATAAAAATAAATATAAGCAATAAGGTGTGCTCATACAATTCATTTATTTATTTATTTTTTACTTATTTATATTCATTTTTACCTACATTTTATTTATAAATAACCATTCATATATACTACTACACAAAATTTTTTATGCATATATAGATAATCATATAGGCAACCGTGTGGGTTCTGCCGAAATCTTTTCTAAATATCTATATATCCATCATATATATATATATGAAATTCACCATATATAATATGAATACCATATAAGCAAACATGTGAGTTACTCAGTGGATAGAATATATCAGTCAAATACAAATTTGTTACTATTTAAATCTATTTATATATCTATGTGTACAATATATATATATATATATATATATATATATATAATCTTTTGTTTATATGAGCTAATACTAGCCAATATTTTGCCATTCAAATAAAGGAACAAGAATCATTATTCTTCCGTTTAATGTTACAGTAGTTTTTATTATCTGATCTTTGAATGTACTCAATGTTGTACAACTTTATAAGACTTTTTATTTGAAAACTAATTTCGTAAAACGCTGTAAAGACTCAAAGTATAATAATTTCAAATCTTTAAAATATAATCTCATTTAATATCATTAATTTAATATTTTCTTTATTTTAAATCTGCTATTGTGGGCGTGGTACTGTGTATGTTATTAGAGGCCTGATAATGATATGGAAAATTCCATATCGAAACGATGCCAGTCAGCGCAGATTACATCGTACCTTATTTCCAGTGGTAAGTATGAACGACATTGATGCCTTCGGAAGGAAGGAATGAATCTGCACTCAGCCTAAAGGAAGACAAAATCGATGCGTACTTGGAAATGGGGATCAATCTGATCTTTGCGAAACTGATAGTGCAAAGCGACAACCCGCGAACGCAAATCGCGGAGATTCAAAATTTGAAGCTCACACTGCGTAACCATTCAAAAAATATGTGCTAAACGTTATAAGGACACTCGAGGTATAATAATTTTAAATATTGGAAAAATAATCCAATTTAATCCTGCAAAATTATGCACAAGATTCTATTTAACATAAGTTAAACTATTTTTTAACGTTTAAGGTTCTTGAAAGTGAGAAGCTTTCAGAAAACGCTCAAAAGCAGGGTGAGATATTCCGCGAAGAGCTAAGTAAAATTTCCAAGGACAAGATCAAAATTGTTCGAGGAAAAGGCCTCCTAAACGCTATTGTCATTGCACCAAGTAAGTTACTGTTCTCAAATGTTTACTTGATCGATAAATCGGTTCAAAATTCCAAATGAATAGACATGTTAATAAATAATAACTAAAATTGCATGCTTTAGATGTCAGTTGTAATGTAGTTTAATTTCAACTGATATTGGACTTACGAGATAATGAATCTATGATATCGATTTGGGTGAATTTATGAGTAAATGAACTATTTGCTCCATGTCAAACATAATCAAATCTCATTGAAAGAAAATTAGTATACAAAACGGGACGATAGTGCATTGTAAAATACGAAAATGTTTGATGCGTATTTATTTTATGACGGCTAAATTTAAATAGCTATACTCGTAATATAATGTAGTTGTTCTTATATGGAGATACCTAGCCTAATTAATAAATTTATTTTTTAAACTTATATCGGGTAATAATTGCTTCTTTTTTAAAATAACTGTCGTACAAGCATTGCCGTTAAACGTGATCAAATTTTAATAAATCAATGCATAGATTGCGAATAGAATAATCTCATAGATAAGGCATGTTATTATATGGACAAGCATCAGTTCAGAAGCGTAACGATAACACATGTCAAAAATAAGTGCTTAAATGAATGCATAATAGATTTTAAGATGAAAAAATTTCTAAAAAATGTAATAAGTCCAATAAGTGGAACATGACAGATTAAGTGCATTTACCATGGTCGTTTGGACGTTTGTTCATTTTAAGAAAGAAATTTTGGTTCTGATTGCGAGAATAATAGGGTTTTAATTCAAATACAAACATTCACAATAGCTCAAACACTTTGACTCACATGCGCACATACGCACGGTAGATACATAAATTATTTGTTTTAAATTGTGACAGAATAGTACACGTGCAGCCGATATTCCAGTCAATTGTAATCTATGTCAGGCTAGTCGGTGTAAAACCAAAACTTTTGTTCTATAAATCAATAAATATATATTTTATTATACACCAAACATAGAATAAGATATAAAATTTAAGCTGTGGCAATTCTGTCAGCAACTGATGAGTGATAAATATGAACAAAATTGGTTTAATTGGTGTATTACATGGCCTATTTATTAATCTTTTAGTTTATATGAACAACATATATAATCATACCTTACTATTATATGCTAAATCAATATACATACCTCAGCATTTTCGTTTGATCCCCATTATCCGATATTTCTTCTTAGTTCTATAAAAATCGCGAAATAATTCTTACGCATCATTTTCAGATATCTATATTGGAGATATTAAGTTTAACTATAACGAGATTCTTCTCTCCTTATCCGACTGTGTTTACTAGAAGATAAAGTTGAACTCTTTTTAGCTGCCTTGTTTTGGTATGCTATTTTAATGAAATCAAAAAATATTCTGAATAATATCAATAGATTTATGTTAATAGACCACTAATCATTAAGCACTGATTATTAATGATAACAATTAGTAAAACTGAGCTGATTATAAAATTGGGATACCTTTTTTAAATTAATAATAAGATATGTTTTATTTTAGAATTTGATGCTTGGGACGTGTGTCTAAAGATGCGGGATCATGGGCTTCTTGCAAAACCGACTCATGGCGATAAGATTCGTTTGGCGCCACCACTTGTAATATCAGATAAGGAATTGGAAGAAAGTTTAGACATAATAAAAACTGTTTTTGACACTCTGTGACGACAGGTCATCCTACGGCTTGAACACAATAAACATGTTGGTGATATGAAAAGTTTTATTTAAAAAGTTATTTACATTTGACGATATTTGCGCAAACTTAAATAAATTAATAAATCTTGTCACTAATTCTGATACATGTTTTGCACAATGCAATATGCGTACCAAATTTTAAATATATATGAGACAATGACATCCGAATGTTGTTCTAATCGGTTATGCTTGGTTAGAATGAAATACTTTTCTAATTCCATCAGAACGATAATTGTTAAAGTACTACACAGTATTAATTTAAACCCGCATTTTTAATACCTGATTTCAGCATTTCTTATAATTTAGTAAAAATTCTGTACGGAAATTCTGCATAAGCCTATTCGAAAATTATTCTGATTTATTAATAATATGAAATTTAAGCTATCTCAGCCTAAATTGCAATTGGAAGAAAAATTACGCTCCAAATGATAACATCTAATAAATCAGTTTGTTTTTCATTTTTATTTAGATGCTACAATTATTCAGTTTGTTAAGAATCTAACAATTGCAGAAATCGATGGCCTCATTATCCATCTTCGCTTTTACGGCACGTTACACGTTTCCATTTGGCGCGCTGAACTTTGTATTTAAAAGCGGCCAACGTGTACAAAACATAGGCTAATATTAAAATTTCCACACAAATCAGTTAGGCTAACAATTGACAGAAAAGCTAACAACCAAAAGTAATTCCTATAGACACATCCTCTTCGTGGCATCTTGCGGCTTTCAAGCAAAAGGACATGAATGATGAGCTTCATACCAACAATGACAGCTGAAGAACTTTTCAATTTGGAATTCCATTGCGGGACAACAGAGCGAGTTTTTATTTTACCGTTAAGCACGGAAGGTAGCATCAGCCATTCTTCCTCTCTGCTGTCAGGACAATCTGGCTCAAGCTAGAAGCAACTAAAAAGCAACAAGAGAATACAATTCTACAATGGAAATTGCCAGTGACAATAATATTAGCTCCAACCCTTGCAGGTTAGGAAGGAAGGTACAAAGGTGACGAATATGCAAAAATATGGCAATATTATAAGCCTAGAGTGAAGCAAAATATCAGAGTATTTCAGAAGCATAGCATGGAGTCATTTAATTGTGTGTTGAGATTATATTCTTAAAGATGTAGATCGAAATAGAATTACATAAAGTATCGAAAACATATTCCTAGCTTCGATTTCAGCATGAAATTTACAGAATAAAGAATCATAGATTTCCAAGAAGGAAGCCCCACGTACGAGAATGCTTTGACGGAATAGCATAAATTAAGTAGTTCATTAGCACATGCGCAGTGATGACTAAAACCTCTCAAACTGAATAGAGAACCAATATAACCAAAATTCTACTTTTTTCCATCGCCGGAAGAATTTCTAATGCGATGGGGTGCAAAATTCGTCGACCGACAATAGTCAAGCCACATTGAATGGTCATACTTCTGTTAATTTATTGCCCATGCGTAACTCTAAATTTCTCACAAAATATTCGTATTTCCGCTATGCAGGATAAATTTTGTCGTTTTACCTTTTGAGTTCTATGAGGTTGATTAGTCAAAAAAAACAACAGCACACATCTCCATCTCTGATTACAACTCTAATTTTATTCCTTCCTTTGTCGCAACAATTAATATTTGTCATAGCACTTTTAAAAATAAAGTCAATATTAATCAAATCAAGATATTAATGTCATTTTCCATAATATCTAAATTATTATGAGTAAATTTTATGGTGTTCATTGATGTAGGGGCATTTAACGCGTGCTCGCTAAAATAAATTGGACTATAACCAAGAAAAGCTGAAAAATCTACAAAACTAGAATTCATAATCCTACTAATCTTACATAATTGTGTCGACCATACTTTTAAGGGGTTATGGATTCTATCTATAACTATGTTTTTTAATTCAAGGAAATATCGACAGAAATTACGTACTATTCTTTATTTAAATCAGGTTTGCGATCCTGATGTAAACAACAGTTCTAATAAATAAATGTATAGATTTGCCAGTATAAACTAAGCATTGTACAATGTAGAAGAAGCAATTCATCCAGTAGACTGGTCCCGTCCTTTTTGGGAACTCTTTACGTACTGTCCCGAATCTGCCGCAGACGAGGCTCGAACCTGGGCACGTCTGGTTTTGGAGTCTATTGGTCTAAACACACATCCAGTCTGCAACGCAAAAAATGTTCATTTAATTACGTAGGTGTTATTTTCTATTTTAAATTTTCTCTAAACTTTGTCGAAACGTTGATGAAAAATAAGCCTCAGATAATTGTAAAACTGTTGCATTATATATACGGATATGCGTAAACCTGTCAGTTGAAGCATTTATAAAAGTAGGGTAGCTTTTGAGATAAGCCTTATACAAATTTAGAATAGGTGGAAGTTTATTAAATATTGGTAGGGATGAAAGTTTTCCCATAAAAACCTTGAAAGCAGTCTTCCATAAACTTAAAGTCAGTATTTCTTATGTAATTCTGTTTAATTTCCTATTCGAAAATAAGCATAGGGCCATAAAATACGTTTCATATAAATTCAATAATCTCAAGGCATCATGATTTGTAAACAAATTTTTTTAAATAGCCATTTCTGTTTATTGTTAATATAAATTGAGAATTACAGATTGTATATAATCTGAAATTATTATAAATAATGCTTATAGAAATAACAAGGATATTGTTTATTCTTCGAGTTTCAATTCGACTGATTTATTTTGTTAAACAATATGCTATGCTGTGATAAAGAAGTTGTCTCGTTTGCCAGCGGTACTTAATCAAAATGCTCTTGGATTCGCTTCTTTATTAATTCACTGGTCTTAACTGCATAGCGCTTTCAGAGGCTATTACATGTTTAAAGTAAATTATATCATAATTTCCGATTGTAGTGTGATCATCCTTTATCGTTTATGTTTAGCAGGCATTTTTCATAAAAATATAACTTCGTTTTTTAGGCATCTGATAAGTCAATACAGTTTTTGATTTTTCCAGTAAATATTTTCAGAAGTTGCGTCTCTTTTGAAAAGTATAGTAAGACATTAGTTCATTTGGTTAGATGCCGGGTCATTGTTTGTTAAGTATGGATTATACTTAATGTTTGGTTAAATAAGTCTTTCTGGGTACCAGTTTATAAATAATTTATATGAGAGCGGTGCCAGCTCTTCGCAGCGACATTCCGCTCACCAGATTTGCTCTTTTCTGTATGATAAACTCCGCATTAGATTTGTTCGTTGGGAAATTTGTACGGCGTTGTGGCGACCAATCTACCTTCCAGTTGATGCCTGCTTTAGGTATATTTGCCTATTTTACCTACCATCTCCAAATTTCAATATCAATAATTCAATTAGGAGCAGTTAATTAAGCAGAGTTTTTGTACACACAGATGGAACATATATGATGCTTCATGGAGTTAAACTCTTCTAATATGCAATATAGTTCCTCATCTTCTTCGATATTTAAGATGGAGTCATCGACATGCCTCTGATATGTACAAAGTTGTCTTTGAATTAGTGGCTACAATTTGATAGAATATGTGAATAAAGAAGGTAATAGGTAGAGAAATTAAAAAAGCATCAAATGCGATACCTCAAAATTAGATAATCACGATGAAAGCATGTTAGAAATATATCCCAACTACAAGTATTATAAAGGATATCGAAAGTTGCAGTGTAAAGTCCGTAGTTAGCAGCTGTTGAGAATAGAAAAGTGATAGTTTAGAGAAATTTAAAATAAAGAACACGTGATTTAATCATTTGCAGGGCTATAAGTCCTCAACACTTTGACTGCGGAGTGGAGGGCAATTAATTTTGGACTGGATGACACACTTGTAATACATTCTGTGGGAATCTCGACCCAACCAATATAGGTGAAGTCAACAATGTGGATTTCACCCGAAAGGCTGCAGACTGACAAACCGGTTTCTTATACCAACCGAGAAGATTTTTCTGACCGTCATCAGAATTTTAGCCTATGCTAGCACCCTTTGATGTAGAAACGACACAACTGTGGTTCAAAAATTTGAAAACCTACGTTCGAGCGCAAGAATTTTCATTAGAAGCACCTATTGTGCGTGTGGCTGTCCAGAAATTAGTTGACCGGCCAGTTGCAGTTCAATTAGAATTGTCTGTCAACCTGATGTATGGAAAATATAAAAGACGAGTGTTGGATCACTTCCAAGCCAGGCTTCAGGAGGTGTTTTCAGAATTGTACAGACAAACTACTACCGGGTGAGATGTCCCTTGATACAATGTTACGCATCAAGTTGTGGTTGTCCTAGCTATCTGAGTCCTTGCCTGAGTTGCAACCGCATGAGGCCATCATGTTTATGCTGCTGGATCCTACAATAAATGGCGCAATATCGAACGCTTAGGGAGGCCTGGAAGAAATTACTTAGGCTCTACAAAGTTCGACCATGATGGCCACCACATTGGCTTCTACGACACCACGTATGAGTCCAGTTACAATATCCGGCAGGGGCGACATACTTATTGGAATTCTTCGAGGCATAATCAGCAAGTCTGGAAAGGACAGAAGCAGCCAGTGGCTTGGAAGCAAAGTCAACCTATAAAGACAACAGCTGCAACGAATAATTTGTCCAATGTGCAGCAAAACCAGGAAAGTTCTTCGGGATAACGACCAGTTCAATGAGGATATAGGGTCCACCATCGCATCAGTAATGATAGTCTTGATCGTGCCCAAAAAATTAATCCTTTGAAGGCTCAGATTTGTAGATCAAGAGAAGCAGACAATCAGAGCACCATAAAAATTGTTCAGAATAAGATGGGCACCAAAGAAAAATTAGTATTGGAAACGTTGCCACACGTAAGGATTTTTAATAAAGTTAAATTTGTAAAACTCTTTAAGATCCCGTTTCGTTGGTTCAAGAAGCGTTTATCCTATGTAAATTAAAATTAATAGACGCAACTATTTTTACTTTGTCGGTTATTAGCACGTCAATAGTTACAGATACGTTAGATGTTGAGATAGGAGCAGTGTTACAGCTGACGGACGTCCGTCCGGTTCAATATAAAAGTGGCACACTCACAAAGGCGAAGCAAAACTATACAGTCACAGAAAATGCATTATTGGCCGTACAATTGACACTCTTTAAGTTTAGGTATTTTGTCATCGGTGGATATATAAAATTTTTTACCGATCTTAAAGCATTAGTGCAGTAGCGATCACTAAGTATTGAGAATAAAAGACTACAACGAGCCATTTAAGAGCTCGAGGAATACGATGTAACCATTCATCATACAGCCGGTATCGAGAATGCTGCAGTCGGTGCGCTCAAAAAAATTTCCGCTGTACGACAAGCCAATGCAAAACGACTTACACGCACTCACCTAAGTTTCGGCGATTATTTCATGGTCGCGAAGGTCGAGACCACGGCACTACAGGCTGCCAATGTTGGCCAATATTCTGTAGAAAGAGTGGATCCAGAGCACAATACAGTTTTCGTTAAGATGCCTGACGGATCACGAACTGTCGAACTTTATCGTTTAAGTAGGGCGCCAAGGCCGACTCCTGAGGAGCGGTGGAATAACATTTATTAATAAATCTTATTTCTACCAGTATCTACAGCCATTATTCTGGATTCGTTAATATTTTCGTTCATCCAATCCCAACTGTACAATTGTCGTAACCAATCCCTTGATATAAGTCCCTCTTTACTAGTATTCCAATAAATAAAACTATAAATATCCTGTGTGAATATCTGCGATCATCAGAAGCGGAAACACTGATAGAAGTGGACGACATAAGGGAACTACTTTTATTATGTTCATCCAACGTACAATTTGCATTCGAAGGAGTCTTTCACAGATAAATTGATGGAAAAGGTATAGGTAGTCCTCTTGGACCAGTATTGGCAGACATATACATGCATCATTTAGAAACAACTGTATTAAAACCATTTATCAACGGAGCTCATTCTTTCGAACGCTACGTTGACGATATTTTCATGTTCATTGAAAAAAATGAAGATACAAATACACAGCTACATCACTTGAACAATGTAGACCAAGCAATAAAATGTACAATAGATGTAGTAATAACGAGAGATGGTTAAGGTACCATTGCAAGGTCGGTTCACAAGAAATCAAGCTGGACTGGATAGTATATCCATTATTTCAGTAGTGTGCCAAGGGCGTACAAAAGGAACCTGATAATCAATTTGGGCACACGAATACGCAGGATTTGATCACCGAACAAAATTGAATTAGATCTAAATTTGCTTCGCGAAAGGTTGAGAAATAATGACTAACCCGACTGGTTTATCGAATATAATTTGTGAACAGGTACAACTCACAGGTCATGCTGTTAGTAGTTACAATTTTTCAGTTCTGTACAAGAAAAAAAACAGAAAAAAATGCTTCTGGCTTTTGAAGATATTGAAATTTATAAACTAAACTCCTGCTTAAACGTGCAGAAAGTAATTCAAAAAGAAATTAAATTGGATTGGAACAAAAAATAACTTACAGGCCTTCAAAAATAGTCCCACATAAGACATAAACGTCAATTACGGACACACTCACAATGAAATCGATGACACATCACATGATGTTACGCTGAGGGTGTGGTCGAAATTGCGTAATTAGTAGTCATATAATTCAGTGAGGACGGTAATTGAGCCCAAATAATTTCACCATTCATCCGAAAATGAGAAAAGCGTAAACATAGCGTAAGTTGCCAAATAAGGTTCTTTTAACGGATTAGAATTTTGTCCTTAATGTATGGATGTAGATCTACTATGTAGGTGATCAGCAGGCTGCATATACGCCAAAAGGAAGTGTTTTACAATCCGGCTAGTAATCGTGGCAAATGAAGAGGACTTTCAAAAACAAGGGGACAATTGTGGTCTATAATGTGAACTTCACTGACAATAATATAGTTTAGTTTATACCAACAATATACGTCATTTTAGCCTCTAACATGATACATCAAAATTATACGTATGAAGGAAACATATGTCGTTGCCATTCCGTTCAGCAACAAAATGTTCTCGCCCATATGGAGTGGATTCTCATTTAGCACTTCTTTTTATTTGTATTTTTAAATACTGTAGCATTAGTATGAGTAATAGCCATAACCATTATCTCATAGTAAGGTGGACACATAATAACTCAACAAAAGTTGCTGTCTTGCAACAAACCAAGTGACCAGGCTAAACATGGTGGATGAATTACTCGTGTAGAAAAACCGGTACCGTACTGAAGCTGATATTGCCTTTCGACGAAACCTTTAGAATCAAAGTCGTCATTAGGCCAGACAATTCCGAGCAAAATCTTGACATTCCATAATCTTTGCTCTAGCAAAATACGCAATATAATAACAGGAAAAGATGACTACCCAAATTATGATGTTGCAATCTCCAGTATGGTTAAATACTAAAACTAGATTAGGCAAAAACTGACATGATCCTGAATGCATAGACGATTTAAAAATATAGCATTTAAAAAAAATCTTTAAACTGGTGCCCGATACGAATTCATGTCCTGTTGATGCACACGTTAGTAGACGTGCTGAGATACATGAGCTATAAAAAAAGCTAAAGTGATGTAATGTTTGAAGTGATCTTCTCATTACTTCATCAAAAATACTTCTACTTACAGATAATAGACATTCAATTACCCTTGCTTTGTTCATGTGCAGTTTAAGCCTAACAATAACTTATCTTTTGAATCATGACTAACAAGAGCAATTGCTCGGAGAACTACTCATTCCGTCAAGAATATTAACTTGCTCAGGCGCGATATCCACATTTTGATCTTAAAAGACACAAAGTTTCCGAACAGAGCTGAATGTCAAATAATTTAAAATTTCAATAACGAGCTGTATTTCAAAGCCCGCATGAAGCCAGACCACAATCAAATCCCAATAAAAGATTATTTATTAACAACTAAAAAGTAATCGGAATCAAAAGCAAAAGTATTGCGTCGGAATTCTTCCTTGTCAATGTCCGCGAAAAATCCATAATAGCTAAGGTCCTTTCGGACTTTTTATTTTCCGTATTAAAAGGTGTTTCTGCTATGCACGAGACTGTAATTTATTTATGCCCTCTCGGTGTGTTCTTGCCACTGTAAGCTAAGTGTTATTTTCATAAGCAATGTTAAGCGGTGCATATCCGGTGGTTTATCGAGTAGCGAGAATTTATAAATTTCATTAAAAGATGTTCAGTGTCAAATTCTGGACACTACGTGATGAGTTCCCAATAAGGACGAAACCGGTCTACCGGGTGAATTGCCTTTTTCGCACTATACAATGATTAATTTGTATTGACACATGAATGTACATAATGGGTCCAGTGTTTACATCAAAATCGGAACCTTGATTAAAAGTAATTCTGCGTAAATGTTATTATTAATCATCAACAACGATGCCTAAATGAATGCCAATGCCGGTAAAATGAATTTTCCGAGGCCTATTGGAGTAAAACCGCCATATCCTCCGCAGAACTTTCAATTCAGCTTAACAGCGCGGTTAAACCTTAGCAGGATATTGATCGTGCAAGTACGAGAATTGGGCTGTCAGACTCGGAGGGAAAATTCCGCTTTTGAAGAAAACTGACCAGTGAAATCTTAAAACACGAAAATCCAGAAGACGGGGCTAATCAACTTTTGGTGGAAAACCATCTAAAATTAAGATAAATGAAAGTATACATTATATTTCTAGTAGGAGAAATGTTCGGCCTTAATTATCTCAATCATAAAAATAATTATTCCTCATGGTATTATGACGTTAAAAAATTGTTTATAAATGCTGATCTATACTATTCTCATGCTAAAGATTGTTTAAAATTGAGGTGCGGAGTCATATTATTTAAACTATGATGCATAATCGATTGCAATATTGAGTAATTTCACAAGGTTTTTCCAATTTATTTCGAAGTCTCGCATGCAAATTTTAACTTTGGCTTAAAAGTGAGGACTAGTTTAAAAATAAGATCTACTCCTTCTATTACTGACGAAGGAAGCGTAGATTTATAAAATTAAAAATGCATTAGAATTTTCATTTTAAATAATTAGATTTATAAGGCTATTATGGCTGTAAACGCCCCGGCTTCAAGTAAATGCCGTACGACGTTACAAACTCGGTTAAGGTGCTCTGAATAGAGATTAGTTACTGATATGGGGGCCCTTAAGAGGGCCTGGTAATGCGTTCGCTTTAAGTCTTCAGAGTTGAAGATTTCCTAGAGCCTTGGGTGGACTCTGGTTGAGTTTTCGCTCCCGTGGTTGAGCTGTGATCGCGTTGTGGATGGTGTCCAGGAGGTCCTGCACTCAATTGGCTCGTCTCTCCGGTATCCCGCAACAAGATGAGTCACGGATGTAGTTAGTTGTTGGTGAAACGATCAAATCGCCAGCGTAGGTATTGACAGCCGAAAGAACGCACACGCGTGAAGCAGGTAGACGGCAAAATGACACAACTGACTTGCATGGTAAATTACCGTGCTTAAATAGCATGCAATATGTGTACTTGCATACTATTGGTTAAACGTGGTTAAACGTGGTTAAACGGCAATTTGCTTTTTTCTCATTGGTGCAACGTAAATAAATTTGAATTTAATTTACGCAATATGTCGGCGATTGATTTTGTGTTGTTACATGGCTATTGGCCAGGGTCTGCCAGACATCCATCTCTGAAAAGCAACACTCACCTCTATCTACCACACGATTCTGAGAATGGCTCTTGTATTTTTTAGAAATCTGTAGCCTGACGACAGGCGGGTCCGTGGTAGTTATAGAATAAGCTTAACTATTAGTTTCGCTAGGATGCAATTATACCACAATTGATAATACCTAACAATGCTTCGGTCGACACTGGTGGTAGATGTAAATATTTTCTGCGTTAAAATGCTCTACCTCTAGAGAAATTAAGAAGATTGGCGACAGAGCATGCTGACAAACGGAGCGTAATTATCACAAAGAAAGTCATAGTTAACAACCAGCTGTCTTGTCTTGTTCTCGAGTGGTCCATATCTAAATCATTAAATTTTCAACCAAATGGCGCATAGCTCCACTGCAGCTTTCTGTATCGGAGATTCTGTCGTTCGTTGTCGTCGTACATTAGTATGCTTGTATGTAATTTCTTTATCACCCATAAACTCCAGGAAAGGTATGGATAAGATATATTTTCGGCGCTACTATTTAATAATGGAAATTATTTCTCACATTAGTTTGCTTAATAAACTTTAAGCTACATTTGCTCGTTCTTTCCTGTTCCAATGGAGTGGCCCGGAGTATTTATATATTTGCCTTTATGGCCTCGTAGAATTCCCGGTGCAGGAAACAGATTTCCGCTTTCATATAGGTTAGACAAGAAAGCTCTCAGAGCCTTTGAAAGACTCAGTGCTGAAATGTTTATACTAATTTTTACACTTAAACAATGAACATCACTTTTTCCTCATACTTTTTATATTGGTTTTATATGAAGGAAGTAAAATACGCGAATCTTTTTGGCATACTGAGAGAACCATTAGAATTTTAGCCATAGTAATTCATGTATGAGCTGATGATAGAACTATTGAACCATAAATTGCAATTATATTAGTTTTTTTTAAAAAGCATTAAACTGAAATACTGTTTGCATATACCACGTGTACAAGAACGACGTGATATGGATTATTTAATTTTTAATTAATGAAGGCAGACTTGATTTGATACATGTTAAAGAGAAATGTAATGCATTTCAAAACGCTATGCGCTATTGATAATGCTTATAAGCGTCAGTTAATCATAACAGACCGCAATAATAATTAGTTTTATGTAAGCAAAACGATTATTAGACAAAGCGTGGTGTCCTAAACAGTGACAAACATGATTGAAAAATCAATAAGTTGAAAATGCAACCGGATGACCCATTTCGAACATAACTCGGCGTGAACATTGATACTGAACAGCCGTCTATTTGTATAATTGCATTAATTTAATCGCAATGCGTCATTGTAAAATCGAATCGTTTTTGCAGCTTGATTTGGAAAAAATCAGCACTAAATCCGTTCTATCCGGTCTAGTTAGACTATTTTAGTTTTCCATTCCTATTGAAATAAACGCCAAATATGTAAAGCGGTTATTAGAACCATGTTTATCACCGCACTCATTAAGAAATATACGACAATGAAAAGAAATAAATTTTGTTATTTAGCAATTATATTTTATTATGCGTAAAGACAGTGTATTAAAAACTAAACGTTTCCGACTAATTCTTAAATAGAACAATTTATTGTGCTCTTTTTAGATTGAGGCTTTGTAAAATTGGTCCTACTTCTAGACTAGAGACCCATATTAGCTGCCATTCCCCGATTAGTCTCCGAAAGAATGTACATGTTTCGAATAGATTATCACTCAGAATATATTGGAGAAGCCGGGATCCTAACAGATTAGCTGTAGTTTTAATGTTGGTAGAAAAAGTGTATAACGCGCGAACGATAAATTACTTTTCGTGAATTTCCGGTTTTCGGATGGATTGCGCGAGTAATGCAATATGTTATTTCTAGCCAAAATGAGAGCGTTATGACTATGTTCAACATATTTAAAAATTGACCTTAAAGAAATGTGGAAATTCATGTTTGATGAGTGCTGCTTTATTTTTTAAGCTTATTATTCAATTATGTTAGGCTGTGATCGAAAAGGCCATAGAAAACGGCATTGTAAACTTTGTGGCTTCATCTAAGAAATAATTTGTGAAATCAATAAAAAAAATCACCCATTAGTCCACAAGTCCGTATGTATAACATTGATAATGCCGTAGATTTATGCACACCTTACCAAGTATTTTAAAGAAACTATAGGTGTCTAAGTGTAAATAAGTGGAAAATGTATTCCTTATCTCATGATTAGCCAACAAAAACAATTAATAAAAATCCAACCACGTACAAAAGGGTGGCATATTAATAAATAATTTTAATACGAATCCCTGGTTCCTTTCCGCAAACGGTAGCTAATTAAAAGTATGTATTAGACGTTGCGATCCTAGTAACAAATTAGTTCAGTTGTGACCAGAAGGATTAACCAAAGGCAGCATGAACGGAAAGTATAATCTCATGCAAATTCGTTTCGTGCTTACTTAAAGTAGCTAATTACATTTCTTTTAATAATCAAAATGGTATGGCTCATAGGATACAAATATGCAGTTAACAGGTCAAATGATATTCATGGTATTTAAAGCGAAATGAGTAAGTATGTTGTTCGGTGCTTACTCCCTTAGCATAAGAGAATATTTCAATTTCTCATGCCATCTCCCATAGGGGTTGTATTTATTGTTTTCGCAACCTGTCTATACCATCTTCTTTCAAGATACTGCAGTAAACTTATTACACTGTCCACATGAGGTTTTAGCAGAATATCCCAAGTCATGTGCAGAAATGTTATGTAAACGCATGAAGGTATATAACAAAGGTGGCTCTAGAAAATATTTGGTATAAACATATCATGGCATTACTGTAGATTATCAGTGAGATCCATACGGATTCTATTAGGCGTTTAAATATATATTTAATTTTGAGGGTAGTAGTCATTGAGCGATAAACGCATGCGTCAATGGGATTACACTTTTTCACATTCTGACTACAATATATCTCAGTTGTTAGAGCACCAGATTCCGAAGCAGACGTGCCCAGGTTCGTATCCTGTCCGCGGCAAATTCTGGCTAGTACTTGATGAGTTCCCAATAAGGACGAAACCGGTCTACTGGATGAATTGCCTTTTCTACACTATACAATTCTTAGTTTATACTGACCTATGTAAGTAATTAATGGGTCAGGTGTTTATATCAAGACCGCAACCTTGATTATAATAATTGTTATCACTATCCGCGCAACCAAAGTCTGTTTAATTATATAAATGTTCATTTCAATACCACTTCCCCATGTAATGTGGTGTCTGTTCAGTAATGACAGATTGAGTATGGTTAGTTGGAACTTTGGGTCTAAATGGATGCCATATGAGCTCCACCTAAAGGAAAAATTGACTAACCAAGTTACATTAGTAAGTATATAACTGAAAATTGTGTGTAGTGTAGTGTGCGGCAGGATAGCTCAGTGGTTAGAGCACCAGATTCCGAAGCAGACGTGCCCAGGTTCGTATCCCGTCCGCGGCAAATTCCGGCCAGTACTTGATGAGTTCCCAATAAGGACGAAACCGGTCTACTGGATGAATTGCCTTTTCTACACTATACAATTCTTAGTTTATACTGACATATGTAAATAATTAATGGGTCAGGTGTTATATCAAGACCGCAACCTTGATTATAATAATTGTTATCACCACCCGCGCAACCAATGCTCGTTTAATTATATAAATGTTCATTTCAATACCACTTCCCCATGTAATGTGGTGTCTGTTCAGTAATGACAGATTGAGCATGGTTAGTTGGAACTTTGGGTCTAAATGGATGCCATATGAGCTCCACCTAAAGGAAAAATTGACTAACCATGTTACATTAGTTAGTATATAACTGAAAATTGTGTGTAGTGTAGTGTGCGGCAGGATAGCTCAATGGTTAGAGCACCAGATTCCGAAGTAGACGTGCCCAGGTTCGTATCCTGTCCGCGGCAAATTCTGGCCAGTACTTGATGAGTTCGCAATAAGGACGAAACCGGTCTACTGGATGAATTGCCTTTTCTACACTATACAATTCTTAGTTTATACGGACATATGTAAGTAATTAATGGGTCAGGTGTTTATATCAAGACCGCAACCTTGATTATAATAATTGTTATCACCACCCGCGCAACCAATGTTCGTTTAATTATATAAATGTTCATTTCAATACCATTTTCCATGTAATGTGGTGTCTGTTCAGTAATGACAGATTGGGCATGGTTAGTTGGAACTTTGGGTCTAAATGGATGCCATATATGAGCTCCACCTAAAGGAAAAATTGACTAACCAAGTTACATTAGTTAGTATATAACTGGAAATTCTGTGTAGTGTAGTGTGCGGCAGGATAGCTCAGTGGTTAGAGCACCAGATTCCGAAGCAGACGTGCCCAGGTTCGTATCCTGTCCGCGGCAAATTCTGGCCAGTACTTGATGAGGTCCCAATAAGGACGAAACCGGTCTACTGGATGAATTGCCTTTTCTACACTATACAATTTTTAGTTTATACTGACATATGTAAGTAATTAATGGGTCAGGTGTTTATATCAAGACCGCAACCTTGATTATAATAATTACAATATATCTTCCTTGTCCAGTATGCATTAACTTGTTAGTGGAAACGTTATGAATATTAAATACAAGTATGTACGTTAGTTAGCTCGCAAAGAGAGTGTACTGCTTTGACATAGAGCATAGACAGCAGCCATGCCCGAAAAATAATATAAGAATGCCAAAGTTTTCTCGAATTATATATATATATATATATATATATATATATATATATATATATATATATGTGTGTGTGTCAGGGTGGCACTAACTAATTTGTTACTAGGTTCGCAACACCTAATACATACTCTGTATATATTAGCTCTTCGCAACAAACAGTATTTAACTGTAATATTTTGAATTGAATGATGCCATGCTTACCGCGAAATGTGATAACTGATATCGATGAAGGCCAGAGTGTATGGATTAACTGGAGTACTAGGTGTTCGGAAATTGTTGTAATTCTCAATTTGGGTGAACTTTAGCATAAATTTATATCCATCAGGTTGGTATCATGTACCGACTCGGTAACCATAGTGTTAGTATCCGGTACTCATCGTTTTCAAAAAAGGTATCAGTTACTAACACAATAGCCATAGTGTTAGTATCCTTTACAGACTCGGTATATATATTATATAGTGTGAGTTAGCGTTTAAGTCGCATTGTCGTAGACTATATGATGTTAGCTTCACTATTGCAGGTTTACACATTCGTCTAGGAGAGTGTACCGTCCTATTATTTCACATTCTTGGACCAAATATATAGTGGTTAAAGGGCGTAATACCGGCTCCTACCGATGAGTCGCCAGTAAGCACGAAACGAATGTGCATGAGATTATACTTTCCGTTCATGCTGCCTTTGGTTTATCCTTCTGGTCACAACTGAACTAATTTGTTACTAGGTTCGCAAAACCTAATACATACTTGCATATATATTAGCTCTTCGCAACAAACAGTATTTAATTGTAATATATTGAATTGAATGATGCCATGCATACCGCGAAATGTGATAACTGATATCGATCATGGCCAGAGTGTATGGATTAACTGGGGTAACAGGTGTTCAGAAATTGTTGTAATTCTCAATTTGGGTGAACTTTAGCGTAAATTGATATCCATCAGGTTGGTATCATGTACCGACTCGGTAACCATAGTGTTAGTACCATGTACCTTTTCGGTTCAATAATGTTGGTATCGGTTACTAACACAATAGCCATAGTGTTAGTATCCTTTACAGACTCGGTATATATATTATATAGTATGAGTTAGCGTTGAAGTGGCATTGTCGTTGACTTATATGATGTTAGCTTCACTATTGCAGGTTTGCCATCTGTCTAGAGATTGTACTGTCCTATTATTCCACATTCTTCGACCAAATACATGTATTGGTTAAAGGAGTGCACACCGGCTCCTACTCGATGAGTCGCCTGTAAGTAATGAACGAATGTGCATGAGATTATACTTTCCGTTCATGTTGCCTTTGGCCTTAATTTGGTCACAACTGAATTAATTTGTTACTGGTTCGCAACACCTAATACATACTTGCATATATATTAGTTTCGCAACAAAATGTTTTTAAAAGCACTAGACCTGCTCTCAATAAAGACGAACTAAGTCTACTTGATGACTAACCTTGCTATATTATGCAATGTTTTGATTATACTGAGATATATATATATATATATATATATATATATATATATATATATATATATATATATATGTTAATCCTATCAGCCGTACAGCAAATTTGATTAATAAAGAAAATTAGCCACACTTTTACGATAGTCAAAAATTCCCATGAAAAACTGAACTTGAACAATGCAACGGGGTGAGAAATTCGTGGTTGAATTACATTAAGCGTGCGTAAAGATTTTGGCAAATTACACGGCTACTAAAAAAATTCACCCATTGCTAGGAAATCAAGTGCGCAGTTTAAGATCAGTTCGACATTATGCAAACTGTTTTGAAATCCGAAATCTTCAATAATGCTGCCAAAAGATGTGGCTGACACACGGGAGTCAAAATATCGACAATAAACAGTAATTATAAGGATTTAGAAAGTTCCGCCAATAAGTAGCGTTAAATACCATTTACTTTAACTTAAACAAAAATGCGGAATGTGGACATGCATGACGGATGCTCCTGCTAGTAGTAAAATCTGGCGATCAGTCATTGTAGACCCTATCACAACAAAGCACAAATGGTAAACTATTTTTAGATTTAGTGGAAACACTGTTTTCCTGCTAAATATACTCTAGAGAAATTTAAAAGCTGACTCAAATGCACCCTTTAAATCTAGAAAGACGAACATTGTGCGACAGCGATATTCATGTCGCCGTTAAAGTGTCTGCGAAAAGTAAAACTATGATCCAACCTTGTCCTTGAACCATTTCATTTACAAGCAAAGCACGATGCCAGACTCACGAGAGTTTCACTGGTGTGACCGTGGTTAAAAAATAAAACTAGTTCTCATTTTATTTTAAATAAACTTGATCCAAATATCAAAAAGCATCGAACGCGTAATCAATGATTGCTTAGTTTAATCATGTCTAACATCCACTTCAGTACGTATAGCCTATCGGAGTACTGGAATTTTATAAATTAATATTCACGAAAGAGAACTTTTTATTAATAATTAATCTATGGGTATAAGATTAGATTGTTTTACATATTCAACTAAGTACAAATATCAAATTTCTCGCTTGTGAACGCCGCGATGTCAAATTTCATTTTTTACTAAACAGTAAATTTTCAAAAGTGTTTTCTTCTATTGGCTTGATCTCGTAAAATATTTCTTGTCATTAATAATTCATGACAATAATGCAAATAATTCTTCTTTGGGTTTTCATCTTTCATATCAATTCGCTAATAGCGCCGTGTGCTTACGAGAATTCTTTAAATCAAGTTTGCGAACTTGAAATAAACACCAATCTCATTGTATATAACCAGTCGTCAAACAATATAACAAAACTACCGCGAGCCGCTCGACGACTGGTTAAATACAATGGGATTGGTGTTTACTTCAAGCTTGCAAACTTGATTTAAAGAATTGTTACCACCACCCGCGCAATCAATTATTGTTAAATTATTTTCGAGAATGTTAACAAAGTTGGTGATAACGTAAAATCTACAATCGCAGTGTAATGTGTGATTGATGCGTCAGTCAGTTTCACCAGTTGATGCTACAAGAAACCGTACTTAAATGCACAATCTCGAGCAAAAATCCATGGAAGGTTATTAATTACGGCACCTCCTTTGTACAAGAGTAGACAACATGCATTATATTATGCACAGCTTCCTATTTTTGACTTTTTATGTTATTTAATCCAAAGCAAGTATCATCTTTTGACTTCATGTGTACGACTATCCTCGCATTTAGAGAGTCAGTTCTTTACTGTGCATAAGCGGAGTGAGATTAACGTCTTGCTCGATTCTGAAAGACCGAAATTGACCTTAGTACTGACCAATTTTAATTATTCAGGTTTATCGGTAGAGAAACGTCAATTATATTCCCTTCCTAATGCACAAATTACAAATTCAAAGACGACGTAGCCTAACTATCAACCAGTATTCCAGCATGTTTCTTAATTCGTTCCCGCACCCAGATTTATCATATTCTAGTAGATGGATAAGGGTTGCTTACCCTGCAGGATGCAAAAGCTGATTACGGATGCAATAAGAGTTTAATCGATGGAAGCAAGATATAAAAACGTACTTAAAATGTGTGTTCTATAGCTTTGTAAAAGTTGAGATATTTAAAAAAAAGAAAAAGTGTTTCTTACATTTAAATTAAATACATGTCTTCTTTTAATGAATTTTCCCGCTAAAGATGGAAAATTTGGATTTACTTCTTGCCATTTCATTTTTCAGCCACTTCTTGAATATTTACTATTTGACCGATATTTTGATAGCATATAAAAGTTTTAATTAAAAATAAAATAACATCACTATCTCGAAATACGAACGTGGAAGTACAAATTACACAAATATGCGATTATAAGACTAGTTTTTTAAAAAGATTTTTCTTAGAACTACTTTGAACTGTATCATGCCTGCTGAGAAAATAAGAAATTCCAGGGCTTTTTTAGCACAATGCCAAGAGTGCCATTCTATTAAACTGAATAGTCTTGGCATATATTTATGAAGCACCATCAAGATTTAAATCGCTTTAGCCATTTACACCCTAGAGATATGAGTTTTAATTATTTTCTAAACATAGTCAAAAACTTAAAGAGCGGAAGCGATCACAAGAGCGTTGAGCCAAATTATTTAACACTTAATGAAAGCAATGTTAATATAGACTTATTTAATCTGAATGAAATACAAAGCTCAGGCATTTTAACTAATATTTCATTGAATCTGTCGTAGTCTTGCAAGTGAAATATGGAATACTGCATCATTATGATATTGCATTTAGTTGAAAGAGAAATTTTTTCCAGCGGCATTTTATTATGTGCATATTTTAGACAATGTTTCCGATTGTACAGAACTTATTTTCTCATATTTTCTTCACACTTAAAAAAAATCAGCACGGCGTTTCACAATTCTAAATAAAATTATAAAATTTACTTTAAAATGGACAAATTTATATGCCAGAATCTGTACAAAAAAGAGTTGTGAGATATATTAATCCTTTAATCATGAAAGAGAACGAATCCAAATTGTGATTTTACCATTGCAGAAATTATGGTCCAGCGGCCTGTTACTGCGCAAAAGTACTTAAAATAAGTCTAAAATAAAATAGGTTTCCAGTGCAAAGAACTATGGAGCTTCAATGAGAACAGATTTATATATATATATATGTAAAATCTGCTATCAAGGTTTTATAAGAACTCCTATAATGGCATATTAACAGATAATTTTTAAAACAGGACTAACAACAAACGATGAGATGGGATGATTGTAATCAATTTATTAAATTCGAAATTCATTATACTTTTACGTGGCTGAACAAAAGATCTTACACTCCATATTTTGAACAAACTTACAACAATTTTTTTACAATGAAATATTTTTCGCAAGGTATTATATGTACATTTATCACTTACTATAATCAAGGTTGCGAACTTGAAATAAAAACCTGACCCATTAAGTAAATATATTTGTGATTTTAGGCTAAGAATTGCCTAGTGTAAAAGGTGGCAATTCAACCAGTAGAACGATTTCGTCCTTATTGGGAACTAATCACGTACTGCCCAGAATTTGTTGCCGACTGGGCTCAAGTCTGAGCACGTCTGCTTCGGAATCTGGTGTTCTAACCACTGAGCCACCCTGTAGTGGCTAGAATACCAGATTCCGAAGCGGACCTGCCCAGGTTTGAGCCCTGTTCGCGGAATATTCTGGTAGGTACCTGATGAGTTCCCAATAAGGACGAAACCGGACTAATTTAGATTGTGAACTACGGAAAAATAAAAAATAGCTGAAAAATTGCATGATTTAGAAGTTAGATACAATTGTTTCAATTTTCAACTGAAATTTCGCTTACGAGATCCTGAAGCTGTGATATCGATTTGGCTCATTTTATGATTGTATAAACTGTATGCTCGAAATCGAAGTTAATCAAATCTCATTGTATACAAAATGATCTACAAAATTCGACGAAAGTGAATTTAAAAATAAGGTAGTGTTTGACGCATTTGCATTGTCTGTCGGCTAAATTTAAACAGCTAAACTCGTAGTATAATATAGTTGTTATTATATGGAGATATCTAGCCTAATAAATAAATTTATTTTCTAAACACATATCGGGTAATAATTGCTTTGTTTTTTAAGAAAAACTGTCGTACAAGCATAGTCGTTAAATGTGATAAAGTTTTAATAAATCAATGCATAGTTTGCGAATAAAATAATCTCATAGATAAGAAATTATATTTTATGGACAAGTCCAATTTGAGAAGCGTGGCGATAACACATGTTAAAAATAAGTGCTTGGGTGAATGCATAATAGATTTTAAGATGAAACAATTTCTAAAAAAATGTAATAAGTCCAATAAGTGGAACATAACATTTTGAGTGCAACTACCAAAGACTTTTGGTCGTTTGTTAATTTTTTGCATTAAATATAAGAAAGAAATTTCGGTTCCAAATGACAGAATGATAGGACTCTAAGGTAAACAGAAACATTCACATTTGCCTACACAATTTGACTTACATACGCATGGTGGATACATAATCTATTTATTCTAAATTGTGACAGAATAGTACATGTGCAGCCGAAATTCCAGTCAATTGTAATCTATGTCAGGCTAGTCGATGTAAAGCCTAAATCTTCGTTCTACAAATCAATGAATATTTATTGGTATAAAACAAACATAGAATAAGCTATCAAATGCGACTAATTTACTAGACTGGTTTCATACTTAATTGATTCTCATCATTGGTAATCAGAATTTTATCGTCAAGAGTTTAAATCCATAAGGACTTTGTTCAATCTTGCAGATTTTCCTTTAAAAACCCGCAGTCAAGCTGTGTATACAATCTTGAGTTATATGCCAAATTATGTCCTGTCATTAAACTTTAATTAAATAAGGCATACCTAGGTGACGTGGCGTGTCTTATGAGGCTAGATTAAATATTTGTTGAGACTGAAGGTCGAGAATGGTACCCACGTGTATTCGCTAGAAAAAGAACTGGGCACGAAACATGATTAGATAACTGAAAATGGCCTGCAAAAAGAGGTTACAGTATCTAAGGATGCGGGATCATGGGCTCCTTGCAAAAACGATAAGATTCGTTTAGCACTACCACATGGAAGAAAGTTTAGTCATAATAAAAACGGTTTTAGGCACTCTGTGACGACAGTTCATCCTACGGCTTGAACACAATAAACATGATGGTGTTATGAAAAGTTTCATTTAATAAATTTATCTACATTTGACGATATTTGCGCAAACTTAAATAAATTAATAAATCTTGTCACTAATTCACATAAATGTTTTGCACAATGCAATATGCGTACAAAATTTTAAATATATATGAGACAGTGACATCCGAATGTTGTTCTAATCGGTTATGCTTGATAAGAATGAAATACTTTTCTAATTCCATCAGAACGATAAATGTTAAAGTAATACACAGTATTAATTTAAACCCCGCATTTTTAATACCTGATTTCAGTATTTATTATAATTTATTATAAAGTCTGTACGGAAATTCTGCCTCGGCCTAATCGAAAATTATTCTGATTTATTAACAATCTGAAAGTTAAGCTATCTCAGCCTGAATTGCTGTTGGAAGAACAGAAATTACGCCTCAAATGATGACATATAATAAATCAGTTTGTTTGTAATTATTATTTAGATGCTACGACTATTCAGTTCGTTAAGAATCTAACAATTGCAGAAATCGATGGCCTCATTATCCATCTTCGCTTTTACGGCACGTTACACGTTTCCATTTGGCGCGCTGAACTTTGTATTTAAAAGCGGCCAACGTGTACAAAACATAGGCTAATATTAAAATTTCCACACAAATCAGTTAGGCTAACAATTGACAGAAAAGCTAACAACCAAAAGTAATTCCTATAGACACATCCTCTTCGTGGCATCTTGCGGCTTTCAAGCAAAAGGACATGAATGATGAGCTTCATACCAACAATGACAGCTGAAGAACTTTTCAATTTGGAATTCCACTGCGGAACAATTGAGCGAGTTTTTATTTTACCGTTAAACACGGAAGGTAGCATCAGCCATTCTTCCCCTCTGCTGTCAGGACAATCTGGCTCAAGCTAGAAGCAACAAAAAAAGCAACAACTGAATACAATTCTACAATGTAAAGTGCCAGTGACAATAATATAAGTTCCAAACTATGCAGGTTGGGAAGGAAGGTAAAAAGGTGACGAATATGCAAAATAAGGCAATATTATAAGCCTAGAATGAAACAATATAACAGCAGAGAATCTCAGAAGAATAACACGGAGTTATTTAATCGTGCGTTGAGAATATATTCTTAAAGGTGTACATCGAAATAGAATGACATAAATTATCCAAAAACATATTCGAAAATTCGAATTCAGCATTGAATTTGTAGAATACAGAGTCATAGTTTTCCACGAAGGAGGCTCCTCGTACGACAATGTTGTAACTGAATAGCATAAATTAAGTAGTTCATCAGCAAATGTACAATGATGAGTCAAACTTCTCAAACTGAGAGGATAACCGATATAACTAAAATTCTACTTTGTACTACCACAGGAAGGAATTCTAATGCTATGGGTTTCAAAATTCTTCGATCTAAATGATTCAAGGAACTCACCGTTACCTCATTGAATTGACAAACTTCTTTTAATTTATATCGCATGCGTAAATCTAAATTTCTCAAAAGATATTGAGATTTCCGCTGTGCAGTATAAATTTTGTCTCTTTACCTTTTAAGTTCTGCTAGGTTGATTAGTCGAAATAAACTACAGCACAAATATTCATCTCCGATTTCAGCACTACTTTTTTCTTCCTTTTGCCCAACAATTAATATTTCTCCTAGTAATTTTACAAAATAGTAATGCCATTTTCCATAATATCTAAATTAGAATGAGTAAATCCCTCGATGTTTATTCATGTAGGCGCACTTCACGCGTGCTCGCCAAAATGAATTGGACAACAACCAAATGAAGCTTAAAAATCTACAAAACTAGAATTCATAATCCTACGAATCTTACATAAATGTGTCGACCACACAGTTTAGGAGTCAGGGATTCTATCTATCAATCTGGTGCTCTACCACTGAGCCACATCTCATCGCAAGATCGCGCTCTGGACAGTACGAGTTCCAAATGAGGACGACACCGATCTACCGGATGAGTTGTCTTTTTCTAAATTATGCAATGCTTAGTTTATCCTGACAAGTGTAGTTATATAATAGGACTCGAGTTTACATCACGATCGGAGCGTAGGCTTAAATAAATTTTATCAGCCGCCGCGCAACCAATGTTCGTTTATTTCACTCTTTTATAAAACTGAATTATCTTTAAATTTCTTTCTTTACTTAACTGTGTGGAAAATACGCCTCAACTGAGTGCTTCCGCTAGAATTCCCGCCCTGATAATCAACGTGAAATCGGCATAATTTGGAGAGCCAATTAGGCAAAACATGTATTCGGCAGCGCTGAAGAAGTTGTCTCCTTGGCCAGCTTTACTTAATCCAAAACGCTCTTTGATTCACTTCTTTAAGTAATCCACTGGTCTTAACTGCATAGCGCTTTCAGAGGCTTTTACATGTTTAAAAGTAAATTATATCATAATTTCCGATTGTAGAGTGATCACCCTTTACATTTATTTTTAGAAGGCATTTTTCATAAAAATATAACTTCATTTTTTAAGCATCTGATTAGTCAATACAGTTTTTAATTTTTCCAGCAAATATTTTCAGAAGTTGCGTCTCTTTTGAAAAGTATGGTAAGACATTAGTTCATTTGGTTAGATGCCGGGTCATTGTTTGTTAAGTATGGATTATACTTAATGTTTGGTTAAATAAGTCTTTCTGGGTACCAGTTTATAAATAATTTATATGAGAGCGGTGCCAGCTCTTCGCAGCGACATTCCGCTCACCAGATTTGCTCTTTTCGGTATGATAAATTCCGCATTAGATTTGTTCGTTGGGAAATTTGTACGGCGCTGTGGCGATCAATCTACCTTCCAGTTGATGCCTGCTTTAGGTATATTTGCCTATTTTACCTACCATCTCCAAATTTCAATATCAATAATTCAATTAGGAGCAGTTAATTAAACACACAGATGGAACGTATATGATGCTTTATGGAGTTAAACTCTTCTAATATGCAATATAGTTCCTCATCTTCTTCGATATTTAAGATGGAGTCATCGACATGCCTCTGATATGTACAAAGTTGTCTTTGAATTAGTGGCTACAATTTGATAGAATATGTGAATAAAGAAGGTAATAGGTAGAGAAATTAAAAAAGCATCAAATGCGATACCTCACGGTCTGTTTCAAAAAAAAATTAAATAATCACGATGAAAGCATGTTAGAAATATATCCCAACAACAAGTATTATAAAGGATATCGAAAGTTGCAGTGTAAAGTCCGTAGTTAGCAGCTGTTGAGAATAGAAAAGTGATAGTTTAGAGAAATTTAAAATAAAGAACACGTGATTTAATCATTTGCAGGGCTATAAGTCCTCAACACTTTGACTGCGGAGTGAAGGGCAATTAACTTTGGACTGGATTACACACTTGTAATACATTCTGTGGGAATCTCGACACAACCAATATAGGTGAAGTCAACAATGGGGATTTCACCGGTTTCTTATACCAACCGACAAGATTTTTATGACCGTCATCAGAATTTTAGCCTATGCTAGCACCCTTTGATGTAGAAACGACACAACTGTGGTTCAAAAATTTTAAAACCTACGTTCGAGCGCAAGAATTTTCATTAGAAGCACCTATTGTGCGTGTGGCTGTCCAGAAATTAGTTGACCGGCCAGTTGCAGTTCAATTAGAATTATCTGTCAACCTGATGTATGGAAAATATAAAAGACGAGTGTTGGATCACTTCCAAGCCAGGCTTCAGGAGGTGTTTTCAGAATTGTACAGACAAACTACTACTCTATGAATTAGTGGCTACAATTTTTCTGTTTTAAAATAGACTTCCTAATAAACTGCTGATCTACATGCTCCCATTTTGCGTCAAGCATTCATCGCTGAATATGTTGATAAGAAACGTAAGATGTAAACACATATAAGAAGTATTAGAGGGTTATTATCAACGTATTGACAGAGAAATGTGCTCGTTTTTTATAATGAGATGCTTGCAAACATATTTCGACATCGAAAATATTGGATAATATTCGTTGTGAGAACTAATATATATATATATATATATATATATATATATATATATATATATATATATATTAAATGGGTATTAAGTGTTGTGCAACTAGTAAATTAGTTCAGTTGAGACCAGAAGGATAAACCAAAGTCAGCATGAACGAAGGTATAATCTCATGTGCATATTCGTTTTATGCTTCCCGGTGACTCATCAGGAGCCGGTATTACGCCCTATACCCACTATATATTTGAGCCAGGAATGTGAGAAAATGGGACGGTACAATCAAACGATATGGTAAGATTTTACATTATTCACGATTTTAAAGTGGCCGTGAACATTATTTTTTAAATTTTAATGTATACTGATCGGAGGTTTGCTTTAGCTCGCCTACCAATTTGACATAATTACTAATCGTAAATTTAATTTACTCAATCCAACTAAGATGTACACTTTCAGCGAGCCGAACATTCTGGCCGCGTTTTTGCCTATTGGTTTAGCAAATTTAGGACGACTAATGATATTACAGATTCTGCTATCGCAATATTATAATTGAACATCATAAATACGTGGCAATTCTCATTATTATTATAATTGTTACTTATAGCATATGTGAATAAAGAAGGAAATTGGTAGAGAAATTAAAAAAGCATAATATACAATAAGTAAATTATATTAGAGCGGCGCCAGCTCTTGGCAGTGAAATTCCTCTGAACAGATTTTCTCGTTTCTATATGATAAATTTCTTACTTGATTTGTTCTTTAGTAAATTGGTATGGAGCTGTAGCAATTGACCTACATTCCCGGTGCATTAAACAGAGTTTTTGCACGCTCAAATGAAATGTATATGAAGTCACCGACATACCTCTGATATGTACAAAGTTGTCTATGAATTAGTGGTTGCAACTATATATTTAAAGTAAGAACATCAAAACATCGATAGCAGACCTCATAACGAACTGCCAATCTTCATGCTACCATTTTGCGTGAAATATTGATAGTTGAATACGTTGATAAGAATTGTAAGATTAAAACATATATTAGCGATGTATTAACAGAAAAAGTGATATTTATCATATAAGGACATATGTAAAGTATTTCGATTATGACGAATAATGTGCGATTTTACGTTATTCACGATGTAAAAGTGGTCGTACGCATTTTTTATTGACATTTTAATTTATATTGGTTGTAAGTTTGCTTTAGATAGCCTGGCAGATTGTGGTGGGTAGTGTTGATCGTTGACATAATTAGTCC
The DNA here is from genome assembly GCA_029291075.1 of Eudiplozoon nipponicum. Classification (NCBI taxonomy): domain Eukaryota; kingdom Metazoa; phylum Platyhelminthes; class Monogenea; order Mazocraeidea; family Diplozoidae; genus Eudiplozoon; species Eudiplozoon nipponicum. The sequence goes on along the minus strand of JAQBSW010000166.1, from coordinate 13,769 downwards.
ATTTGGTGGCAAATTATAGATTCCATCCAAAGTTGTATATCTTGTAACAAATTAAATCAAATATGACCAGAAGGATAAACCAAGGACAGCATGAACAGCAAATATAACCTCGAGCCCATTCGTTTCGTGCTTACTGGCGACTCATCATTAGGAGCCGGTATTACGCTCTTTACCCACTATATATTTGGGTGAGGAATGTGGGAAAATAGGACGGTAAAATCTCCTAGACGAATGTGTAAACCTACAGTAGTGAAGCCAACATCATATAAAGTCTCGACAGTGCGACTTCAACGCGAACTCACTCTATATGATACATATAACGAGTCTCTTTACGATACCAACACAATGGCTATTGAGTCAGTTCTCGATTATAGCACCGAAAAGATACGTGGTACTAAGGCTATGGTTGCCGAGTCGGTGCATGGTACCTTCACGATAGACTTGAGTGTATGCCAAAGTTCATCAAAATTAAGAATTACAACTAATTCTGAACAGATGTTACTCCAGAAAATACATACACACTGGCCTTGATCGATATTAGTTACCACATTTCGGGGTAATCATGATATCATTCAATTAAATATATAACAGTTAGATTCTGTTTTTGGCGAACTAATATATATGCAATTATGTATTAGGTGCTGCGCAACTAGTAACAAATTAGTTCAAATGTGATCAGAAGGATAAACCAAAGGTAGCATGAACGGAATTTGTTATCTCGTGCACATTCGTTTCGTGCTTATACTTTACGTTTATGCTGTCTTTGTTTTATCCTTCTGGTCACAATTGAACTAATGTGTCACTAGTTGCGCAATAACTAATAATAATTGTATATATATATATATATATATATATATATATATATATTAGTTTTCCGCCACAAACAGAATCTAAACGTTATATATTTAATTGAATGTCATGATTACCGCCAAATGTGATGACTGATATCGATGAAATTCAGAGCATAAGGATTTGCTGGAGTAACAGGTGTTCAGAATTAGTTGTAATTCTCAATTTTGGTGAACAATAGCATACATTGAAATCTATCATAAAGGTTCCAAGTACCGACTTCGCAACCATAGCGTTAGTACTATGCATATTTTCGGTACTATAATGTTGGTATCGGGACCTGACACAATAGCCATAGTTTTGATATCCTTTATAGATTCGACATATATATATATATATTTATATATATATATGCTATATGAGAGAGAGAGATAACTTTGAAGTCCATTGTCGTAGACTATACGATGTTAGCTTCACTATTGCAGGTTTACACATTCGTCTAGGCAGATTGTACCGTCCTATTATCCCACATTATTCACCAAATATATAGTGGTTAAAGAGCGTAATACCGGCTCCTACTGATGAATCGCCTGTAAGCACGAAACGAATGTGCATGAGATTATACTTTCCGTTCATGCTGCCTTTGATTTATCCTTTTGGTCACAACTGAACTAATTTTTTACTAGGTTCGCAACACCTAATACATACTTGCATATATATTTGTTCTCCGCAACAAACAGTATTTAACTGTTATATATTGAATTGAGTGATGTCATGCTTATTGCGAAATGTGATAACTGATATCGATCAAGGCCAAAGTGTATGGATTTACTGGAGTAACAGGTGTTCAGATATTGTTGTAATTCTCAATTATGGGTGAACTATAGCATAAATTGTTATCCATCATGTTGGTACCATGTATCGACTCGGAAACCAGTGTTAGTACCATGTACCTTTTCGGTACAATAATGTTGGTATCAGTTACTAACACAATAGCGATAGTGTTAATATCCTTTACAGACTCGCACAACTTGGTCGCGTGTGTGCTTATAGGTTTTGCTTATTTAGGAGGATGAATGATATTACAGTTCCCAGTATCACAATAGTATAATTAAACACCATTAATATGTGACAATGCTCATAATAACTACAAAATAGAATTTGGAATTAGATGATGTGGGTAAATTTTTTCTCTTAGATATTGTCGTTATAATAAATGACCATTTTTGCAACAATAAGTAAAAGAAATTAGAAACAGAGAACTTTGCGAGTATTTGTAACAGTTAATTTACTCTATAAATATAAAATTGGTCTTATTAACATTGTATCATATAAAGCTTAAAGCATGTTGTCAGTTCCTATTTCGGCGAATGATGTAAATCATATCTATGAAAGATACACAGTTTATTTGGTATTTATCGGAAGGGTGAAGAAATAGAGAAAGAAGAAGAAAAATTTAAAAAACATTAAACAATACCTCGCAGTCCGATTGAAAGAAAATTGGATGATCACGATGAAATCGTTTAAAAAATAAATCTGATAAAAATAGTGAAATTTGCAAAGTACAATTCATAGCTAAAATCCATTGTGAATGCGAAATTGACAGTTGATAGAAATTTTTGAAAAATACCTCAGATATAAAATATTTGCAAAGCTATAGAACATCAATTGGTTCCAATAAAACACTAAAAAATCAGTAAAGTATGTAATTTATTTCAAGCTATGACTCTATTCCATTAATCAAATTAACAATGCCTGATTTAATCAGTAATAAGAGTTTAACAACTATTTGAAGTACATAATATATGCGACCGAACGCTTGCAAAAGATGCCTTGGCATGTTCGAATCATTTATTCAATATATTTTGCACTGAAGTAAATCGATGCATATTAATGTTATGCGAAACCTGTATCACAGAAAAAGTGATCTCATATAAACAAGAATATAAAAAATTTTCTATAGAAGAACTATTGCTTAGATTTCATGCCCAACCATTGTTACTAAGGTGTAGGTTATCCAGGTGCCAAAATACGGTGTAACACAGGATATTCTAAAAGAAAGAATTCTCAAGAATTTTTGCTAACTATAAACTGGAATACTCAACTAAATGACAAATGTAAAAATGCAGAAGCATTAATGTTTAAATATTCTATACGGACAATTGCCTATTGAAATTTTTTCACGGAACCACTTTTGCAAATGGCCTTGAAAATTATCAGTTTCGCGACTTATTAAAATAGGTATTAACCATGAGTATTGCACATAAGAACATAAAATAAATTAATTGTATTTGGAAGAAGAAAAAGTAAGGTTTACATTCAATTATAAAGAAAAATAAATGTTATTGTACAAATGATTAAAACTAATAAACTAATGCAAAAGTACAAGAAACAATAAATTCCAGAAGATGGACGATAAACCAAATAAGCTGCTGTTCGCCAATGGCTACCATAACCCACTGTACTAAAATGTGCATGCTCACAAGAAAGAAAAGGAGTAAAAAAACGTTACGCTAAGTACCGGTGTCCAGTAGAAAGTCCGCATTTTTAACAGCTCATCGAGTCGTTTAGTGGAGAGGCTCTTTATTTCAGCATATAGCATCATGCACTTCTGGAGTACTCTAAGCAAGACACTCAGAATACCGTTTATGATTTAATGTACGTGTATACAGATTTAAATTGAATTTCCGCTCTATAGAGCAGATGTTTGGAAAAGAAGGAAATTACAATGCTGAACTTCCACTCGAGGTAATTTCATGTTCCGTCAGAAAGGTCAGAATAGTATCGATAGAGCCCCATGCAGCCACGTACTAAGCAATATTATAGCGTCATTTCTAAAGGCCTTCCTAGAGGCCTGGCTACACATTATTAACACTTAATAACTGAATAATGCGTTAGCAATGTGTGTCGGGGCTCTAAAAATGGCGACAGAGAACAAACGCCAAAATGATAAGATAATACATGGATTAAAGAGCTCAAACCAAATCCAGCTGATATGTAAGAACTAGCAAAACACAAATTATCGATATTAAGTTTGAGAAAATTAATTTTCAAAGGGTAAGGAAAATAGTCTAAACAGTTGCACAGTTTAAATTCGCCAGTCAACTATGAACTGCTTGTTTACATATTATGTGTTAAAACGAACGTTGCAAGGACGGAAACCGTCCTACCAGCGGCCTTTTCTACACTATACGCTGCTTAGTTTATACTGACAAATATACATAATGGGACGGGTGTTTATATCAAGATCGCAAACTTGATCTAGATAATATTTCTAATTATCAATCAAGCAGAAACAGTGGCCTACAAGATGTATCATATTTTAAAAGGAAAAAATAAATAAAATCAATGCACGAGAGAACATAATTTTATAAATTAAAGAAACAGTCATACACATAAACTGAGCATAATTGACACGAGGGGTGAAAGATGACAGTGAAGGAAATTTACTTTAAATAAAGGTATATATCACAAGGTGCTATTGAATAGCTTCCGGACAGAAATCACGATGAAAGTACAAGAATAAAACTTTTTACGAAAATCCAATTAGCTCATTTTACCATTTTTTCCAGGTTTGTCTGCCGGAGCAATGATTTCTTAGGTGAATTGTTTTGGATAGAAATATGAAACAGCGTAATTTTACCGATAATTTATTAAATAAACAAAACCATAGAAAATTCTAGATTTCCAAGTACACGTGGCCCATTCCCAGGGCATTTAAAAGACAATTATATAGATTAACAGTCAGTGCGTGCAAATAGTGCTTTGTTAAAGAAACGAAACAATCACCACTCGTATAATGCGGATGAATTCGACAAATGCACTTTATCCGTTTCTAAAACGTTTTAACGCCTTCGGTAGAGTGAACTCCTGCAAATTATTAACTTCAGTAATTATTGAAAGCCGTGTTCTCACTAAAAGTTAGATTTTCCTCTTTGTCCAATAGAGAATAGCCTAGTTGAGACAAATTATTGCTGAACACCGCTGGTGTGCGTAGTTCATTGCTCATTAAAGAGTCTGCAATCAAAGGCTGTGACAAGTCGACAGAATCCTGCCACAGTTGAGCAGCAGCAGCAAGTGACAAGCCGATCGCTGAGATTGCCCCAATGCCACCAATCAGAACTCCATATGATCGCGAAGTTAGGGCGGACGGCTATATAGACAGAGTTTAAAAAATCAATATCATTAAAAGGTATGCCGTTTGGTTTAAAAAGAGAAATGCACCGAAAAGGTTCTACAGACAATTGCTAGCACATTTATTATAATCAAGGTTACGGTCTTGATATAAACACCTGACCCATTAATTACTTACATATGTCAGTATAAACTAAGAATTGTATAGTGTAGAAAAGGCAATTCATCCAGCAGACCGGTTTCGTCCTTATTGGGAACTCATCAAGTACTGGCCAGAATTTGCCGCGGACAGGATACAAACCTGGGCACATCTACTTCGGAATCTGGTGCTCTAACCACTGAGCTATCCTGCCGCACACTACACTACACACAATTTTCAGTTATATACTAACTAATGTAACTTGGTTAGTCAATTTTTCCTTTAGGTGGAGCTCATACGGCATCCATTTAGACCCAAAGTTCCAACTAACCATCCCCAATCTGTCATTACTAAACAGACACCAGTACATGACGAGTTTCCAATAAGGACGAAACCGGTCTACTGGATGAATTGCGTTTTCTACACTATACAATTCTTAGTTTATACTGACATATGTAAGTAATTAATGGGTCAGGTGTTTATATCTTGACCGCAACCTTGATTATAATAATTGTTATCACCACCCGCGCAACCAATGTTCGTTTAATTGCTAGCATACACATTTATGAATCATTACGCAAAGAATTGTAATTAGAAAAAAATCAAGCAGACAACACAAAGCTCACAGCTGGAAATAAACAGCCATACTCATATAATATTTCTGTCGGATTGCGATCATGATTTTTTACGCATAAAACGCTGGTTTATCTTCCGAAGCAGTCGGAATTCGTCACATTTCGCCTACGTTAATGGTCAGTTCATAACACGTAAACAGAAAAAATCGAATTAAAATTGTTTAAAACGAAGAATGCTGCGCAGGATGATGATGGCTAATTTTTGCAGTTGTTCTTTTTCGACTGACAGTTTTCTCATACTCACTCCAATTTATTTACTAGTTCATTTCTATAAAACCTCGATCAGCCCTGCAGGCTGACTTCGTCACGACCCAGGCTTCTTCTAGCCACCAAAAGCCAAAATTATTATGCCATTTTGTAGTGGTGACTTTTGTCTTCTGTGATGTACAAATAGACAAGAAAACCTATTTCAACGGGCATGTAAAAGCTGTAAAAATGAACCATGATTATACTGCACGAACGACTTTACAATGTTTAAAATATATTTTGATGGAAATAGTATCCATACCACACAAAACCAATTTCCATGGACAGGAAATAGCTTGAATATTGAACAAATGTGAATCAATTATATATGATCTCCAAACTAAAAGCTACAAAAACCATTTTACCGAATTTCAAACAAATGCCACTACCAGTTCTTGCGATTCGCGAAACTTATAGGTATGCAGTTCGCGCATGTAAACATATATATATATATATATATATATATATATATATATATATATATATATATATATATATATATATATATATATATATATAAACTGGTAGAAGTTTATTATATATATATCGTCAATATTAACTTAACGTTTTATAATATAGAAAGAGAAATTCATCGAGAACACCGATTTCGTCCTTATTGGAAACTCTTCAAGAACTTTCCAGAATTTTTTCTGAGTACGTCTTCTTCAGTCTATGCGGTTTGGTGCCTTAGTGGTTAAAATAACAAACTTCAAAATAGACGTGACTAAATCCGCGCCCCGTCCGCGGAAAATTATGGACAGTATTTGCAGAGTTCCCATTGAAGACAAAAATTGTTTTTCATTCCCTACATAATACAATGCTCAGTGTATACCAAAAGATGTATGCATATACTTGGATTGGTTTATATTTCTAGAACGCACCTCTGATGTTAATAAATGATGACAACTAGTCTGAGTTTCAGTTTTACGTCTATTTCTTGTTATTAAATTATTGCTGGTTGATATATGAGTGTTTATACGCACGTGTCCGTCTAATAGTGTGTATGGGGTAATTCGTATTTTACTTCAGTGATGTTTGGGATCTTGGTGTTGTTGGAATGATGGATTGAGCTTTGCACAGTTTTTTTGCTTCGTTGGCAGTTGCGTGTACGAATGTTTCTTACCCGTTTGTTATCGTTCGTACTGCCTTGTTCTCGAGTTTTATTTTGTCCCTTTTGTAGCAGCGCATAGCGTGCAGATTGCGGTGCTGATCACTTAAATTTCTATACAATTTCTGCCACTCCTAATGATGATATTGATGCCGTTTGAGCAACTCATTTACTTCAGTTTGTTGAAATGCTGATCGAATGTTTGGTAGTGCTGGTCTAATGGGTGGATTTGACCGCATTTTTCGTGTGCGGGACAATTGACTGCACTCTTAGGTAGGCAAAATCTTGAATACTGTACATTCAGGTTCTCCGATTATTGGCCTTGATTGATGGGTTCTTACTTGTCCCTTCTCTTTTTTAAGCCTGCCATCAGCTGTTTCTCTGAAACTGACATTGGAGGAAGATTTTCCACTCTTTTTGTTCCGATATTTCGAGACCTTATTTCTAGTCTCATTTTCAGGGTGACATAATACGCACAAGGAAAAACAACTTGTGGCAAATGTGGTATCCTCATTCAAGACATATATATTTATATTTATTTTAAATCCTGAAGTATTTCTTTATTGTCTGCCCTAATATTTGGTCTTCATGCCTAATCTCGAATACTCAAATGTATTCGCAAACTAATCCATGTCACTCCCTCCCCGCACAAAACCAACTATATACACATATGTGTACTCCACTAAAGTGACATTACTAGAATAAGTATAAGCAAACCTTGTGGATTAACATACACGCCTATCCATGATGTCTCTTTTTTTTATTGCTGTACCGGACGCGTAAGTGTAAAAGGATCAACAAATTTTTTTAATTTCAATATAGCAGTAATCCTCAAATACTAATATATATATATATATATATATATATATATATATTATTTTTTTACCATTCGGGAAACTTCATCCCCTTAAATGGGATGTTTAGGTAGACTATTTTTCTTTTCTGGCCCATAATACTTGTTTCTTTTAATTCCCCTTTTAATAATGGATTCAATTAATGGCAATCCCAGACCATATATATATATACATAATAAATTAGCAAAATTTTTCTTCTTATTTGAATATTATTATTTACTTATTTATATTTATATACACCCACGTCTTATAAAAATATCCACTTATATATACGTCTACACGCTACATCTTATGCATATATAGATAAGCATATAAGCAACCATGTGGGTTCTTCCCACATCTTTTATAAATATCTATATATGTACATATATATACATCAAATATACTTGTATACACCATATATAATATGAATATCATACAAGCAACACTGTGAGTCCCTCAACGGATAAATTATATCAGTCAAAACGCATTTGTTAATATTTAAATATCTATTTTTATGTCTATGTATATATAGGCCTCACTCTTCATATATATATATATATATATATATATATATATATATATATATATATATAAGCAATGCAAGGGTTCTTTTTGAACTTCAAGTACCTTACAATTCATAATGAGTGTATAGTATACTTACTTTTATATATATATATATATATATATATATATATATATATTATTTATACTCACAATTTATATGAATATATAAATATCAAAATATATACATATACACGTCTACGCTCAATACATATATATTGTATATCACAATCCACATAAGCAACCATGTGAGTTCTTCTGACCTTATATAAAAATCTAAATATTCTAATGGGTGTTCGGATTTGCATTGATGCCAGTTGTTGATTTGTGTGATTCGTGGCCAGTCGAGTATAATATATAATGCTGGTGGAACTTTCGAATGTATAGACACGATGCCTGTTTTATATACAATACTCTATATATGAATAATTTGTCAGGCTTTTGCTTTGTGAAGATCTGAGAAATTCACTAAATTTACCGATTCATGTTTCAATTATATGCCCAGAAATAGCTGATTTTCCTGACGGTGTTCGGCATTTTTTAACAATTTCTCAATAAACGTTGTTGTATTCTGTTCAGAAATTGCTTTTATCGTACGTCCATTATATACTCCACCGCACATACATAAAAATTGATTGACTAAGGATTTGGAGAGATTTTTCAAAACATCATTGGCATCCAACCTCATGATTTGGTGTGCTGAATGTGGTGTTAATTCTTCAAGAGTGAAATTTTACATAGTTATTTTATTTAGCCGTTGTGCAATTAATGAAAACGGTAGGTCGCCTCTAAATGGTTGTACTTGTCATGGTTATATGTGGACTGTAAAAGAACACTAGGTCGCCCATTCCTAGTGATGGTTTTTATTCTGAGTTTTCCTTCTCCTAGATAGTCTGCCAACCAAAGCTGATGAGCACTATCTGCCCAGATGCCAGTGGCCAGAGTTTCCTTCAGCAGCCGAAACTTGCCACTCACGTCTGGAACGCTTGCTCTCATTCTGTCACTACACATTTAACAAAAAGTTACAGTGCAGTTAGACCAAACTCGAGGTTTCACATGAAACGGGATGATGGCTGTGTCCCTTTATGGCCCGGCAAGGTTCATACTACCAATCCCGGGTTGACTAGCTTGAGCCCGCCGGTCGTCAAGCCGGAATTTCTATGGCTACGGGCCATCTCTAAATGGTACGATTATGAGAGCATTTTTCAGGGTATCCTCAGTAATACGAATCAGACGTGGTATGGTGTTTAAATCAATGAAACGCTCCGGTTAGCTCTTCATTAACAAACATAAACTTACCAAATGCCAACGAATACAACAAATAAAAACTGCAAGATTCTGAGAGAATTATTCCGTCACTTGGTTGTCAACTTACAAGGGCTAATTCAATATCTTTACAATGAAGCCAGAAACAATGATGAGAATAACAGTTGACAGAAATAAAATATATAAAAAAAATCGGACAAATTCTCTGCTTAATTGCAATTTTCTACTATCTTGTCAAAACATCACGAGGAATTGCTTTCCGTAAGAAAAAAATTCTGCGCCATTAAAAGAAATCTAAGCGATCAGGACTGTAACTGAAAGCTTCAACAACGACTTAACAAAAGGCATAGCCACCGACGCATTCAACGGACAAAGAGTGAAAGCCGAGACATTAAAAGCAGTAGAAACATATAGAAGGAATTTCAAAGGCAACCAAATCATTACAAAGAAACCTACTAATGAACCAAGAAAACAACGAGACTTACCTATACTACTTGTCACACCCAAGTTGTTATACTTGATGCCTATGCTTATAGTGTTCATGAACGACATCGTAAATTATTAATCAAAATTCAAATCATACAACAAACAGAAATATATTACGCATGTAATTAAGTCTTATATATATATATATATATATATATATATATATATATATATATATATATATATATATATATATATTATACAAACTAATTTGTATTTCAAGAAGAGAAAGGTAGGAGAAAGGTAAACATCACATACCCAGTTAATTTCAACAAGAAAGAGGCTAAAACTAAATTCACACATTTCAACTTACAACAAAACCCAAAGGTACACCTTTTCAAATGTTGATTGATGAGATACCAGTGAAAACCTTCAAGTTAACAAAGAAAAAGTATTTATCAAATAAGCATATACAAATAAAGTTACAAATAGCTCACGAAAATAGAATAGACCAGCGCAAAAAGACAATTGGCCATTGAGCGCCAAACAGAAGCAAATCGTCCATCTGCCTCACCACCGTTGCGAGATGCACGTTGTCTGCTATCCTTTTGATCCGAACCAACGCCCAATTCTGCCAGTCCTGGGAACATTTTCTGCATTGCTCTAATTCTACGACGTCTTTGCTCAGCAACCACACTTTGCGCCTCTGCCAGAAGTGCTACTATTTGAGTAAGACAAGTACGAGTTGTGCTGTCCATACAAGATACTTTTTTTAAGCCACTTGGCCCATTTTGAGCCAAGCCAGTGTCTTCTAGCAGAGCAAGAGCTTGTTTCAAAACAACGACAGCGGCTTCTGCGTCTTCACTGCCTAGCAAGGCCTACGCAAAAATACACGTTTTTGAAATAAAGACACGAATACGAATAATTGCATGTCCCTTCCGACGGCCTTAATGTGGTTTTTTAAATATTAACAATGAATAAACAACGAAAGGTTGATTTCAGCTAACTTTTACCGCCTTAATACTTTTCTAAGTCGTTTAAACTATGGTAAGATGCATAAAAAACTCTCAATACGGCTTATGTGCAAAGTTTATCCATTAATATTTTAAAATTTGTACCACCAAAATTGATAACATTATAATTTGTTATACCTAGTTGCAAATAACTGCTTTCTCGGTTTAATTTTTAGAAATATTACGTTTAAATTCTTTGGTTTCCCAGACCAATATCTGCCACTTAGCGTTTTACATTTCGGGAAAATCGTTACAATATACCTTACAAAAAAATATTATGCTTCCAACGCTCTGGTTGAAAGAATGTCAGTATATGTTTTGTTAGTGTGCACTAGTTTGAATTAAAGCAAGTAGTTTAGCGAGTAAAGATGCCACTGTCCTAGTACTGGAGCATAGTTATTGCCTGTGGTCTTTGGTTATCCCCAAGTAATCCATTTTAAAAGTCATGAAATTGTGATCACACGGCCCCAGTCGTCATTGGTGCATATTTGTGGGAGAAACTTATTTTCGTTTAGATATTTAGTGAAATGGAAGCTTTGAAAATATGTGCATTTTATTATTAAGAATCTTGTGAATTAGCAAATAAAACACGTTGCACTGAGCGTTGATACTCTTAAAAGTTAAAACTTTTTAACATAATTGAGAATAGTCTCAAGTACATTTTGGAAACTTGAAGGAATGTACAGGAATATTCATGGTGCCCATAAGGCTTATTAAAATGTTAAGCAAAAAAAAGTTCAAACTACAGTTAATTTTGCGCGAAATGTGATTTCAAAAGACGAACAGAGGGAAGCAACCAAAAATTGTCTAGCAAAATTAGAATTGTCATTTAAAGAAGTATGTTATTTTAAATTTTACAATTCACACATTTCGAAATATGCTATTTATTGACTGAAATGCTTTTGGGAGCGCACAATCCACCTTTTACATAATGCTCAAATGTCTGTTATTTAAAATGTACTTCTTGGTTTTCTTATTTACCTGTATAGGACTTTAATACGTCATTTTAACATTAGTAATGATTGCAAGTATGTATTAGGTTTTGCGAACCTAGTAACAAATTAGTTCAGTTGTGACCAGAAGGATAAACCAAAGGCAGCATGAACGGAAAGTATAATCTCATGCACATTCGTTTCGTGCTTACTGGCGACTCATCAGTAGGAGCCGGTATTACGCCCTTTAACCACTATATATTTGGTAGAAGAATGTGGAATAATAGGACGGTACAATCTCCTAGACGAATGTGTAAACCTGTAATAGTGAAGCTAACATAATCTGAAGTCAACGACAATGCGACTTCAATGCTAACTCACACTATATAATATATATACCGAGTCTGTAAAGGATACTAACACTATGGCTATTGTGTTAGTAACTGATACCTTTTTTGAAATCGATGAGTACCGGATACTAACACTATGGTTTCCGAGTCGGTACATGATACCAACCTGATGGATATAAATTTATGCTAAAGTTCACCAAATTGAGAATTACAACAATTTCCGAACACCTGTTACTCCAGTTAAACCATACACTCTGGCCTTCATCGATATCAGTTATCGCATTTCGCGGTAAGCATGACATCATTCAATTCAATATATTACAGTTAAATACTGTTTGTTGCGAAGAACTAATATATATGCAAGTATGTATTAGGTTTTGCGAACCTAGTAACAAATTAGTTCAGTTGTGACCAGAAGGATAAACCAAAGGCAGCATGAACGGAAAGTATAATCTCATGCACATTCGTTTCGTGCTTACTGGCGACTCATCAGTAGGAGCCGGTATTACGCCCTTTAACCACTATATATTCGGTAGAAGAATGTGGAATAATAGGACGGTACAATCTCCTAGACGAATGTGAAACCTGTAATAGTGAAGCTAACATAATCTGAAGTCAACGACAATACGACTTCAATGCTAACTCACACCATATAATATATATACTGAGTCTGTAAGCGATACTAACACTATGGCCATTGTGTTAGTAACTGATACCTTTTTTTTGAAATCGATGAGTACCGGATACTAACACTATGGTTTCCGAGTCGGTACATGATACCAACCTGATGGATATAAATTTATGCTAAAGTTCACCCAAATTGAGAATTACAACAATTTCCGAACACCTGCTACTCCAGTTAAACCATACACTCTGGCCTTCATCGATATCAGTTATCACATTTCGCGGTAAGCATGACATCATTCAATTCAATATATTACAGTTAAATACTGTTTGTTGCGAAGAACTAATATATATGCAAGTATGTATTAGGTTTTGCGAACCTAGTAACAAATTAGTTCAGTTGTGACCAGAAGGATAAACCAAAGGCAGCATGAACGGAAAGTATAATCTCATGCACATTCGTTTCGTGCTTACTGGCGACTCATCAGTAGGAGCCGGTATTACGCCCTTAACCACTATATATTCGGTAGAAGAATGTGGAATAATAGGACGGTACAATCTCCTAGACGAATGTGTAAACCTGTAATAGTGAAGCTAACATAATCTAAAGTCAACGACAATGCGACTTCAAGGCTAACTCACACTATATAATATATATACCGAGTCTGTAAAGGATACTAACACCATGGCTATTGTGTTAGTAACTGATA
>JAQBSW010000165.1:260000-264211 GCA_029291075.1 Eudiplozoon nipponicum | reverse complement strand
TATATCTGTCTTGAATGAGGATACCACATCTGCCACAAGGTGTATTTTATTCCTGTGCATATTGTGTCAACCCTGAAGATGAGACTGGAAATGAAGTCTCGAAAATTTGGTAAAAGAACAATGGAAAATCTTGTTCCAACGTCATTTTCAAACAATCAGCTGATGGAAGGCTTAAAAAGAAGGGACAAATAAAAACCCATCAATCGAGGCCAATAACCAGAGCACCTGAAAATGATCAAAATTCAAGATTTTACCGACCTACGAGTATTCAAAATATCAGTTAAATTTGAGCAAACACTGATCGCTAGGATAGTGTAGATAAATATTTAAATAAAGTTTACAAAACTGAAGTAAACATCATTCCAAATTTTTGAAAATCCGCTCAACATAAATCCCATCGCCAATCAAATGTAAAGATGCGTCTTTATCTACATCAGAGAACAACGTAAATCTGACTAGCTGCAAAAAATTCCATCTAATATATCGTATTTAATGCTAAAATTTAGATTTAATCATTATTTGGTGTGATTTGTGGTGGGCGAACAATGATACTCGAAAATTAGTATGGAAAACTCCAAATCTAATATGTGTGCGGATGGTAATAACTCTTTGTTCGATAAAACAAGGACCATGTAACTGTGCAAAATTCTGTTGAGCAAAACTTTTAGTTCTATAAACTTGCTTATTTTGGGAATGAAGTAGCTTATAAAATTCAAAATGAATGAAAGATATAACTTTATGTACACATTCGTTTCGTGTTTATATTCGACTCATCGGTAGGAGCCGGTATTACGTCCGATATCCAATACATATTTGGTCAAAATCTGTGGGACAATTGGACGGCAGAATCTCCTATACGAATGCGAATTCAGGCATTAGTTGAATTAGCTTCGTATAAAGTCTTCGACAATGCAATTTCAAAGTGAACTAGCAATATATAATATATACCAAACATGTAAATAATATATATATGCAAGTTTTCAGGTGCCTTGTACAGAACTGAAAAATTGTTGCTACAAACACCTTGACCTGTGAGTAGTACATGTTCGCAAATTGATGATTTTTGTGCAGGAGCTGCTCCCCTCTTTAATAATATTTGAGAGAGATGCTGATTTATTCAATTTGAAGCCTCTTTTTGATCCCGCCAATGTACTGGCCAGTACTTGATGAGTTCCCAATAAGGACGAAACCGGTCTACTGGATGAATTGCCTTTTCTCCACTATACAATTCTTAGTTTATACTGACATATGTAAGTAATTAATGGGTCAGGTGTTTATATCAAGACCGCAACCTTGATTATAATAATGTACTGAGCACTCAGGTACATTGAAATTTGTATACAGACAAAGATGTTGCACGTCACAGAGAGGATATCTTTTTCATTTGTGCGCATCAGTTTTGTTGAGTTAAACACCACTCTCAACTGTATTGATGGAAACTATGCTTTAGTCGCTCAAACTACTTTTCTTTTGAAGATCTCTGCTAGAAGGTAACCTCCAAAGGGGACACTAAGCGTTAAGTTCTAGGGCATTTTGTTTTCATTCAAATTGGACTCGATTTTTTTGCGTTGCCTCAAAGTAAATTCGATGAACCAGTCCGGATAGCCATTATTTCTCAACGCTTCGCGAAGCAAATTTAGCTCTTATTCAATGTTTTTCGGTGAACAAATCCTGCCTATTCGTGTGCTCAAATTTATTATCAGTTTGCTTTTGTACGACCTTGGCACACCGCGGAAATAATGTATATACTGTCCAGTCCAGCTTGATTTCTTGTGAACTGACCTTGAGACGGTACCTTCTTCATCTCTCACTATTCCTACATCTAGAAAGGATAAATATCCGTCTTGTTCTTCTTCTATTGTAAACTTGATTGCTAGGTCTAACTTGTTTATGTGATGTAGCAGTGCATTTGTATCTTAATCATTTGCAACGACCATGAAAGTATCGTCAACGTAGCGCACGTAAGAATGAGCTCCATTGATATATGGTTTTAATCCAGTTGTTTCTAAATGATGCATTTATATGTCTGTCAATACTGGTCCAAGAGGACTACCCATACATATGCCTTTCTAGGTGTAGGAGTAATGAGAGATGAAGAAGGTACCATCTCTAGGTCATAGATACTGGTAGAAATAAGATTTATTAATGAATGTTATAACATGGAATCAAGGTTGTGTTCTCATATTTTTAAAAAAAATGATGAAACTTGTAACGATATATATATATATATATATATATATATATATATATATATATATATATATATATATATATATATATATATATATATATATACTATAATCTGATGGGATCAATTCTGTACAGGTCATTTTTGTATTTACTGTTGTGTTTTAACTTGCAATAACCAAAATCGCGTTCAATGCCAAGGAAATTTCCGACGAAATGTCGGCTAATTAATAATTGGCATGGCAGTAAACCATCGTGATACTGAGTAAATAACCTCGGTAAATACCAAAGTCATAGTCGCACTAAGTAAGTGGATTCAACCAGCTCGTCGAAATGGTTTCAAATAAGTTAAATGCAAAAAAGTCAGTGAATTAAATTAACCATATATCTTGAGAGTAATTTAGGTAAGGATTCAGTTTAACGAACACGAGTGTAACGGTTTAGTGCATTTATTCCAATGTGTAACAGAAGTATGTGAAAGTATGCACTCATTTTTCTGTGTAAGCGAGTTTATGCGTGTTCTCGCTCGTCCGCATTATTGAAGCTACGCAGTTCCATTATCAGTTTTTATGGCGAAAACCGTTTAGGCAAGAGTGATATTAATGTGATGCATTCTGGTAACAGTAGAAAATTTGCTTTCTGTTTTGTGCGTATTTCACCGTCTTTCTCAGAAATACTCGTGCTGATAAAAGATACCTTCAAATCTGTACCAGTTGCCTTCTTTGTTGCTAGGTTTGAGAGAAATATATATATATATTTATATATATATATATATATATATATATGTAATTGTGCAAACTTTTTGTGTGTGACAAGTGACTATACATGCACATGCACACTTTTAATAGTCGCAATTTTCCAGCATTGATGTCTAAGTAAGCGTGAGAATTTTTACTGGTGTAGCAAGCATTAATTTCTTTTTTGCAGGAATTTTTTGCTCCGACACATTCAACAAAACTACTGTTAATTTCGTTTTCAAAAAATTGGTCTCTCAGTTAAATATGCTTTAAATTATTTCACGTTGTGGGTAAATAAAGCTTTCTACTTTAAATAAATTCCAAGTTCATCTTTTTACTCTATCACACAAGATGCCGAATCCAATAAACTTCGTCAACTTGAGAGTTACCACGAGTTGCGTACGCGGGTTTTCGCGTCGCACTGTCAGTTCCGCGGAGATCCGATTGATCAACATTTCCAAGTACGCATCGAGTTTTTCGTCGTGATGGCTGGCTGCTGATTCGGCCATTTCATCTGAAGGCTGCACCATCGTACCTCATTTCCATTGGTTAGTATTAACGATGTTGAAGCCTTCAGAAGAAAGGGACGTATCATCTCCAAGCCACCGCAAAGGCGAACTCGATGCGTACTTGGAAACGAGGATCAATTGGATCTTTACGCAACTGATAGTCCAAAGCGACAACCCGCGAACGCAACTCGTGGAAATTCTCAAGGTGACGCCCGCAAAGCGCAATCTTTTTAAAATTATCTGACAGAAGTCTATCGCTAATATTGTCATCAGAGCATGACAGCAAACTGATTAGCGTGGATAAAACCATAATGCAAATAGAAGGCGAGTGAAATTAACTATTCGGCTTTTACTTCTAGTGGTCTTGCACAAATTTTACTTGACTGGAGATATCGACTGCTCAATTTGTATGAAGTCCCGGATATAATATTGTCGCAGTTTTCGCCATATATAAGACACACAATTAGACGGTCAATGATTGCGCGGGTGATGATAACTTTTAAAACACAATTTGCGAAATTGAGGTACAAAGAAATCCGTTCCCATTTGACCAGTCACACAACACAAACTACCGACAGTCTCCAGGTCTGACGAATTTATTTACCAACTATACACAGTATTTCTCCTTTCAATAAAATAATACTTCAAATCTAGCAGTCTCGCATACATTGAACTTGACTGGAAATGTCGGCTGCACAATTTCTATGCACTCACGAACATTAACCGTTTGCAGTTTTCGCCATATAAACATATATAGGCAATACAATTTAACAATAAT